>CM026417.1:3479961-3539030 GCA_014858505.1 Corymbia citriodora subsp. variegata | reverse complement strand
TAATGTTCGAAGCCGTTGAATTGATTTATTTGATGTTCTTTGTCTCCTCTGTCTATGGTTGCAGCTAGAGCTCTTCCTGAGTTCAGGAACTGTTTGTTTGTCCATCTATTCTTTGGTTGCTGCCATTTTCGGCGTGAACATACCTTATGATTGGAACAATAACCATGGCTACATGTTCAAATGGGTAGGCCTGAACGCTTTAATTGATAACTTCATCTTCTCATGTCCTCCTCGACTTCCTTTCTTGATTTCACTTGTCCTAAAAGAAAAAAAAAATGTGTCCTAATACTGGCAGGTTGTGATCGTGACTGGAACTGCTTGCGCATTCTTATTCTTCCTTATAATTGCATATGCTCGTCATAAGGGATTGGTCGGATCTTGACTTAGTATCTCTCAAGCTGGCCTTTGGTACAACTGATGGCAGGGCCATGAGGATGGAGTATGTTTTGATTCAGATAGCTGAAAATCGTTCTGCTGGTGTTGCTGAGATTGTTGGTGCACGCTTATTTCCCATGTAAGTCGATAAACCATACGAGGGAAAATACTTCAGGACAGTATTCATTAGCAACAATTGTGGATAAAGGTTATAGGGAATCATTTTTCTACGCTTATTTACGTAAATTTTGTTGAGTTCACACAGGATGACTGGTTGTACCACAAATCTTGTTACATGCTATACTTGTAACTAACCTTTGAATGATTGGTACATACACAGTAGTAATTCTTGGTAGATTCCTATGATGTTCTCTTTAGCGCGTTGGACCATCTTGCTCAATCTGTTCAAAGCCCTCAACACATAAATTTCTTACATATTTTAGGTATATTTATCACATATTTAAGGTATTTTATTATTTTAGGTATATTAGTATAGTTTATTTAATAAAATTTTATTAGAGAAAGATGGAAGGAAAGAAAGAAATTAATTAAAAATAAAGTAGGCAAAAGTGGTGCGAGAGATTTTTGCCATTTTTGTTTGTAAATTTTTTGGTTCATTTATACTAATAAGTCATTTATATCAAATAATATATATGATATGATTATATATGATATGATATAAATATATCCGATTTTACTATTGCAATTAGAGGGATGCAAAAGAATCGGGAATCGCTTGGAATTAGATTAGATCAAACAGAAACACGTAGTTCTCGGTCTTATTCTCAATTTCAGTTTAGTGGAACTGGTAAGTACCTATTCGGTTCTTAGTTCTATCCACCCGTTCTGACTGGACCGGTATATATATTTAAAAAAAAGAAATTTCATATTAATTACTTAATTATTTTGTAATTTTTCAACCAAATATATATGTTTATATATGTATATTTGTAGTTATTGTATATTATTGACTAATTTTGTCTCTTGGATATATAATAGGATCAACTAATTTTTTTCTCTTGGGTGTGTAATAGGATTAACTCCCTTGTTCTATTTTTTTCATTCTAATAATCCATTAACTTCCGTGGAGGTTACAACTTTTAAGGTGGAGTCTAATTCTCCACACGTCTCTAGTGTTGAGAAACCCTAAGAGCACCACACCATAACTTTTGGAGAAATTTTAAGTTTTTAATTAATGAGTACTATTATTCATTCTGCCCTATAATTTTCAATCCTTAACCAATGATTGGTTGAACAAGTTTTGTTACTCTAAATAGAAACTAGATTCACTGTGATATTAATTAATGAATGCAATTTTGTAGGGATTGTAGACCGGTTTCATGAACTCAGTTGGGAACTAAACTAAATTGATGGTTTGGTTCCCAAGTACATTCAAGAAACCAATAAGCAGGTCTCATTTTCAATTTTTCGAAACCGGTTTTAGTGGATAGTTCTTTGTTCCAAGGTGGGAATTGCTCACTTGGACCGTACTCATTTCTAACTACAATTATTAAATAGTAGATAAAATATAGCAAAATTCATAAATTTTATATTTTATCTTATCTAGTCCGATCCTAATTGAAAATTCGAATGACTAAACGTAACCTTTCTTTCTTTCACGTTGGTCTGACTGTGATCCCGTCTTCTTAGCAACCCTGCTACACGACTGGCAGGCAGTCTAGCTTGAGGCCGCAGCCATAGTTGGCATAGTTGGCGAACGTGCAGTGGTTTGCTTACCGGGAAGTTGGGGGTGACTACGGGTCTGCGAGTGCGCAGTGGCGATGGGGGACGAGAATGACCTTGTGTGCTATGCATGCGTGGTGTGTAGAGTTGGCGACGGATGGGAGGGGCCAGATTTGGAAAGGAGGAAAAGGGTAAAAGGTGAAAGAAAAGAAAAGAAGAACGAAAGAATTGATCCAGATTTCTCAAAATGCATTGTGCGAACATATCAGTGTCTCAAAAAGATCTATAAATTTAGATGGTATCCAATCAAAAGTAAATGCAAGAATATGTTGCCTTGATAACTAATAAAATCAGATAAAACACTTGACAAACAAAAAAGAAAAAGAAAAAGAAAGCTCAATATACAAAATCAAAAGCAAGGACGAATAATGTTCCAAAGTTTTGAAGCCCTAATTTTATGTGAATGTTGGACATTATTCAATACTATAAAATTGAAAAGGGTGGGAAACGTGCATCACGAAACGATGTGATTTCAATATACAAAATCAAAAGTGAGGAAGGATAAAGTTCAAAAGTATTGAAGTCCTAATATTATATGAATGTTGGACATTATTCAATACTGAAAAATTAAAAAGGGTGGGAAACGTGCATATCACGAAATGATGTAAGAGGTGCATTTTCTTTCTCACGGCGATTACTTTCTAGATGCCATGTTCTTCTCTTGGCAAGTAAGACCAAGTATCATTACGTTCTGGAGAAGTAGGTACCTAGAGGGTAACATGTCGATTAGCTTTTGACTTTGACTTTTATATATAATATTTTGATTTCGACTTTGAAGAGTAGAATTCGTTATATCTTTAAAAAGCAGCACATATTGGCATTTATGATCATTGCCCTGGATATTCAAACACTCGAAATATCAAGATGCCCTAAATATTCAAATATCTCTTTGGTTGCGTTTGATAGTTAGAATAAAATTCGGGATATGGGGACATAGATCTGATAAAATTATTTCATAAGGAAGTGGGATAAAGATTGATAGGAATTTTAACATCCATGATAGAAAAGTTAATTTTCTCGAATAACAAACTTTTTAAATTAACAAATTAAAATTTATATTTAAATATAAATAATATTTGAATTCTAATATAAGAAATTCAATAAAATAAAAAAATAAAACTTACTTATTTTTATTTAATCTTATTTTTATTTATATACATTTGAATTTAATTCTATTTTATAATATAAATTCAATATATAAATATAAAATTTGTAGTTATATTTCTTACATATTTTAGGCATATTTATCACATATCTAAGGTATTTTATTATTTTAGGTATATTAGTATAGTTTACTATGTAATAAAATTTTATTAGAGAATGATGGAAGGGAAAGAAAGAAATAAAAAAATAAATTAATTAAAAGTAAAGTAGACAAGAGTATCGCAAGAGATTTTTACCATTTTTGTTTGTAAAATTTTTGGTTCATTTATACTGATAAGCCATTTATATCAAATAATGTATATGATATAATATGAATATATTCGATTTTATTACTACAATTAGAGGTGTGCTAAAGAATCGTGAATTGCTTGGACCACCTGGAATCGGATTGGACAAAATAGAAACCAACAGTTCCCATGAGCACCAATCTAGTTCTCGATTTTAATTTAGTGGAACTGGTGAGTACTTGTATGGCTCTTTGTTCTAGCCACCCATTTGGGATTGGACTGGTATATATATTTAAAAAAAGAAATTTCATATTAATTACTTACTTTTTTTTGTAATTTTTTGACCAAATATATATGTTTATATATTTATATTTGTAGTTATTGGATATTATTGACTGATTTTGCCTCTTGGATATATAATAGGATTAACTAATTTTATCTCTTGGGTGTGTAATAGGATTAACTCTCTTACCTTCTTCTTTTTTCATTCTAATAATCCATTAACTTCCTTGGAGGTTACGACTTTTAAGGTGGAGTCTAATTCTCCACATGTTTCTAGTATCGGGAAATTAATTTTTAGAGAAATTAATTTTTTAATTAATGAGTATTATCTATTCGTTTTGTCTTATAATTTTCAATCCTTACCAATGGCTGGCCAAACAACTTTTGTTACTCTAAATAGAAACAAAGTTCACCATGATATTAATTAATGAATGCAATTTTATACGGATTGCAGACTGGCTCCATGAACCCACTTGGGAACCAAACCAGACTGGTGGTTCGATTCCCAAGTGCATTCATGAAACCAACAAGCAAGTCCCATTTTCAATTTTTCGAAACCAATTTTAGTGGATAGTTCTCAGTTTCAATGTGGGAATTGCTCACTCGGACCCTACTCGTTCCTAACTGCAATTACTAAATAGTAGATGAGATATAACAAAATTTATAAATTTCATATTCTATCATATCTAGTCAAATAATAATTAAAAATCCAGATGACTAAATGTAGCTTTTCCCTCTTTCTTTCGCATTGGCCTTGACTGCAGTCCCCTCTTCTTAGCATCCCTACTGCACAACTGGCAGGCAGTCTAGCTTGAGGCCACAACCATAGTTGGCAAAGCTAGCGAACGGGTAGAGATTCACTTACTGGGAAGTTGGGGATGACTACGGGTCGGCGAGGGTGCAGTGGCGATGGGGGACGAAGGGGGACGAGAATGACCTCGTGTGCTATGCATATGTGGCGTGCAAAGTTGGTAATGGATGGGAGGGGCCAAATTTGGAAAGGAAGAAAAGGGTAAAAGGTGAAAGAAAAGAAAAGAAGAACAAAAGAATTGATCTAAATTTCTCGAAATGCATTGTGCTAACATATCAGTGTCTCAAAAAGATCTATAAATTTAGATGGTATCCAATCAAAAAGCACGAATATGATGCCTTGATAACTAATAGAATCAAATAAAATACTTGACAAACAAAAAAGAAAAAGAAAAAGAAAGCTCAATATACAAAATCAAAAGCAAGAATGGATAATGTTCCAAAGTTTTGAAGCCCTAATTTTATATGAATGTTGGACATTATTCAATACTGTAAAATTGAAAAGGGTGAGAAATGTGCATCACGAAATGATGTGATTTCAATATATAAAATCAAAAGTGAGGAAGGATAAAGTTCAAAAGTATCGAAGCCCCAATCTTATATGAATGTTGGACATTATTCAATACTGGAAAACTAAAAAGGGTGGGAAATGTGCATATCACGAAACGATGTAATAGGTGCATTTTCTTTCTCATGGCAATTACTTTCTAGATGCCATGTTCTTCCCTTGGCAAGTAAGACCAAGTATCATTATGTTCCGGAGAAGTAGGTACCCTAGAGGGTAACATGTTGATTAGCTTTTGACTTTTGACTTTTATATATAATATTTTGATTTCGACTTTGAAGAGTAGAATTCGTTATATCTTTAAAAAGCAGCACATATTAGCATTTATGATCATCGCCCTTGATATTCAAACACTTGAAATATCAAGATGCCCTAAATATTCAAATATCTCTATGGTTGTGTTTGATAGTTAGGGTAAAATTCGGGATATGATGAAATTTATTTTATCATGCATTTAGTGTCTGCATAAAGTGAGATATAGGAGACATAGATAAGATAAAATTATCTCATAAGGAGGTGGGATAAAGATTGATAGGAATTTTAACATCCATGATAGGAAAGTTATTTTTCGAATAACAAACTTTTTAAATTAACAAATTAAAATTTATATTTAAATATAAATAATATTTGAATTCTAATATAAGAAATTCAATAAAATAAAAAAATAAAACTTATTTATTTTAATTTAATCTTATTTTTATTTATATACATTCGAATTTAATTCTATTTTATAATATAAATTCAATATATAAATATAAAATTTGTAGTTATATTCCTTACATATTTTAGGTATATTTATCACATATTTAAGGTATTTTATTATTTAAGGTATATTAGTATAGTTTACTATGTAATAAAATTTTATTAGAAAATGATGGAAGGGAAAGAAAGAAATTAATTAAAGGTAAAGTAGGTAAGAGTGTCGCGAAATATTTTTACCATTTTTGTCTGTAAAATTTTTGGTGCATTTATACGAATAAGCCATTTATATCAAATAATTTATATGATATAATGTGAATATATTCTATTTTACTACTACAAATAGATGTGTGCTAAAGAATCATGAACTGCTTGGATCGCTTGAAATCGGATAAGACCGAACATAAACCAACAGTTCCCATGAGTGCCAGTATGGTTCTCGATTTTAATTTAGTGGAACTGGTGAGTACATGTTCAGCTCTTTGCTCTACCCGCCCATTTGGATTAGACAGGTATATATATATTTAAAAAAATAAATTTCATATTAATTACTTAATTATTTTGTAATTTTTCGACCAAATATATATATATATATATGTAGTTATTGGATATTATTGACTAATTTTGTCTCTTGGATATATAATGGGATTAACTAATTTTATCTCTTGGGTGTGTAATAGGATTAACTCTCTTACCTTTTTTTTTTTTTTTTTTTTTTCATTCCAATAATCCATTAGCTTTTATGGAGGTTATGACTTTTAAGGTGGAGTCTAATTCTCCACATGTTTCTAGTATCAGGAAACCCTAAGGGCACCACACCGTAACTTTTAGAGAAATTAAGTTTTTAATTAACGAGTATTATCTATTCGTTCTGTCTTATAATTTTCAATCCTTAATCAATGGCTGGCCACACAACCTTTGTTGCTCTAAATAGAAACTAAGTTCACCATGATATTAATTAATGAATACAATTTTATAGGGATTGTAGACCAGTTCCATGAACCCACTTGGGAACTGAACTGGACTGATGGTTCGATTCCCAAGTGCATTCATGAAACCAACAAGCAAGTCCCACTTTCAATTTTTCGAAACCGATTTTAGTGGATAGTACTCAGTTTCAATGTGGGAATCGCTCACTCAGACCATACTCGTTCCTAACTACAATTACTAAATAGTAGATGAGATTTAATAAAATTTATGAATTTCATATTCTATCGTATCTAGTCCGATAATAATTAAAAAGATGACTAAATGTAGCTTTTCCCTCTTTCTTTCGCATTGGCCTTGACTGCGGTCCCCTCTTCTTAGCAACCCTTCTGCACAAGTGGTAGGCAGTCTAGCCTAAGGCCGCAACCATAGTTGGCATAGCTGGCGAACGTGCAGTGGTTCACTTACTAGGAAGTTGGGGGCATGACTACGGGTTGGCGAGGGCACAGTGGCGATGGGGAACGATGGGAGACGAGAATGACCTTGTGTGCTATGCATGCGTGGCGTGCAAAGTTGGCAATGGATGGGAGGGGCCAGATTTGGAAAGGAGGAAAAGGGTAAAGGTGAAAGAAAAGAAAAGAAGGGCGAAATAATTGATCTAGATTGTTAAAAATGCATTGTGCTAGCATATCGGTGTCTCAAAAAGATCCATCAATTTAGATGGTATCCAATTAAAAATAGAAGCATGAATATGATGCCTTGATAACTAATAAAATCAGAAAAAAATACTTGACAAACAAAAACGAAAAAGAAAAATAAAGCTCAATATACAAAATCAAAAGTGAGGATGGATAATGTTCCAAAGTATTGAAGCCCCAATCTTATATGAATGTTGGACATTATTCAATACTGAAAAAATTAAAAGGGGTGGGAAATGTGCATATCACGAAACGATGTAATAGGTGCCTTTTCTTTCTCACGGAGATTACTTTCTAGACATCATGTTCTTCCCTTGGCAAGTAAGACCAAGTATCATTCTATTCTGGAGATGTAGGCACCCTAGAGGGTAACATGTCTATTAGCTTTTGACTTTTGACTTTTACATTTAATATTTCGATGTCGACTTTGAAGTGTTGGATTCTTTTTATCTTTATAAAGCAGCACGTACTGACATTTACAATCATCTATTAAGTTGGGATCCAACCGTTGGATGTCATTGGGCCTTTTTCACCCCAAAAGTTAATATAAAGAGTGACTTCCCACTTACACTTGTAAATCGACCATACATCTCTTTCATAATTGATGTGAAATAACCCCCAACATTCTCCCCCTCACTATCGGCATCTTCTACAATTGATGTGGGATATCTCATACAAGTCCCTTCTACAACTAATGTGGGATAACTCAATAATCTCCACCTTACATATCACGCCTTATCGGAGTTGCAACAACCCGAATCTTCCATGTGACTTTTAGGTCAAGACTTATTGGTAAACTAACTCTGGTAAAAAAAAATTTATCTAAAAAATCCTAAACCTATTGCTTTTTTGCTAATGTACTCTCGAAGATTTCATTTTAGCAATTAAGTCATAAACATTTTTATATTTTATTAATTGAGTCAATCTAGTCAATTTTGGTTGAAATTTAATAATATCGACACCGATTGTCCTATATGGTGTGACCAGTGCCATGTTGATAATTTTTTATAATATTATAATATTTCTATTCCTTCTTCTTTTTTTCCCCCTTTTCTGTCCTTTATTTTATTTTATTTTTGTCCCCTTTTCTCTCTGCCCACCACCACCGGGCCTTGTTGATGGCTGGCGGAGATCACCAGGCTTTGGCAACAACACCCCTACCTCCTCCTCCTCCTCCTCCTTCAGTTCACTGTCGACAGCGGCGGATGGTTCACATCGATGCATCGCAGGAATGGCCGCATCTCTGCCTCCGAGATCCGATCCACATGCGAAACGTTCAGTCAAAAACTTCAAAACGAAGAAAGCTTTCTTTTTCTCCTCCCGTGAGATCTGTTTAGATATAAAGAAGACTACCCACCTAATGAAGTGAAGGTCTCGCAGGCACGGTGAGAGGGCCTGTGGAGGTCAAAAGCGAATTCAGAGAGACTGAGCTGGGAAGGCTGACTGCTGTGAGGGAAGCTCAAGCTCAGAGACAAGCACAGATATTCCATTTCCACCGTCATGTTTCATCGATTTTCTCTACGTCTCTTCTCCAGGCAAACCAGAGAACACCCAAGAACCGTTCCTTCGAGGCGGAAAGAATAAAGATTTTCTTCATGGCCGATGGAGGTCGCCGGGCCGGGGTAGCCCCTTGCCCTCACCCAGATGGTGGAGGAAAAAAGGGAAAAGAAGAAAAGAAAAAGAAAAAGAAAATAAGGTATAGAGAAGAAAAAAACAAAAAGAGGAAGAAATTAAAAATTAAAAAATTATTCACGTCAGTGCTTATCATGCCATATAAGATGACTGACATCCACGTTAATAAATTTTAGCTAAAATTGATTAGATTGACTCAATTGGTAATATGTAAAAAGATCTATGACTTAATTGTTAAAATTGAAATGTCTAGAATTGAGTTGAATATGTTTAAAACTTTTGGGACAATTTTTCCCTCTAATATTGGTGTTGGTAGTCTTAAACCTCTCACATTTCAAAAGCTAGCTCAAAAACAAAAAATTTCTTCACATTTATAAATTGACCACTAGATCCTTCCATAACCTTGACACCAACTACGTTTCTTTTCCAATTTAGTGTTATTCTTCCACTTTGCATGCTGTGCATTGGCTATACAAAGAGATGGACGCAAGAGCAAATAAACATGCAAGTCACTCATCTTCTTCTTTTCATCATCTTCTTCTTCGTCCTTCGTAATAACCTTATTTGATCTCTTGTTTTCTTCCTTCCATCGGGAAGATATATAGAGAAGTGGGCAATGTATGACCCCTCTCACGGCAGTGATATGGCAAGCATCATGGCCAATTTGGCCATAATCAACTTCATTGACAAGCATCAGTTCATAGACTCGATCATAGGAGAACATTTTTATGATTCCTCCGTTGAAGAAAAGTGCAATGTGAATGATATCTACCGTGAGAGTATTTGTATGTGATAAGTAATAAATTCTTAAAAGAGTGAGCTTCATAATAATTTCTAATTATTTGTTATTAACTTTTTGTGAGCAGACTGTTAATCTCACATTGAATTAAGAATGATTATATAAGAAATTAAAAAAAAAAAAAAGAGGGATAATAAATGGGCCCACACTTGAGTCAATGTGGGAAGGTGGAAAAAGCAAAGGGATAAAATGGTCATATCATATGGAAGGGAGTGTGTGAGTTAAACGAGGAAGCAGGGGATAAAGTGGTCGAATCATAGAGGGGAGTGCGCGAGTTAAAACACGAATGGAAAAATGGCGACCCATTTTCATTCTAACTTTTACACAAATTAAAACTACACTCTTAGTTCATTTTACCATAAAAATAAGAGCTAATTATGCATAACGAGATTGTGATTTCACCACAAGACAAAATGTGTAAGGAAAAAAGCTATATGATTGTCCTCACTTTAAAGAGTAAATATCACGAAAAATTTCAAAATGGTACTTTTGTAATAATTTATTCTAAACTAATTTTTTGATCACGAAAAATATCAAACTGATAAATTTATGACAAATTTACCTCAAATGATCATAAAAAATCATCAATTAGTATACTTGTAATAAATTTACTTCTAAACTAATTTTTTGACAACCAAAAATCTCAAACTAGTACATTTGAGATTAATATTGCAAAAAACTACAAAATTGGTACAACTGTGATTAATGAAGAGTAAAATCCTAAACTGATATACCAATTAATTGTCATGAGTCATCCAACTCATTTATTTGACAGTAAAATTTAACAAAAACTAACAAAAAATAAATTTGTTATAAGTGTACCGATTTGTGATGAATTTGTTAAAGATGTACCAATTTAGGATTTTTCATAATATTATCCTTACTTTAAAACATGTTCTAGAACACAAAAGTAATTAAAAATTATTCCGGGATTCACCTCTTCAAGAATTTGGGGTTCGTAACATATCTTACTCTCATAGTGGTCCAAAGATTATTATGCTAGTAAAGCTCAAATCCTTCTATGTAGAGATGTCATAGTCGAGGGTGTTCTTTTCACAAGTAAATTGATACTTGGTTTCATCTGCTAAGGAAAGCATATCGTATCTAAAAAGTAATTACCGTTAGAAGGAAAAGCGCATTATTATTATGTCCCGTGGCCCATTTCCCACCCTTTTCAATTTTATGATATCGAAATACGTCAAAAAGTCCGATAAGATTAGTGCTTCGGTACTATGATCTATTTGTGTAGTGATGTCACTGTCGAGGGTGTTGTCTTCGAGAGGAAAATGATACTTGGCTTCTTCTAATTAAGGAAAGAACGTCACATCTAAAAAGTAGATACTTTTGGAAAGAAAAGCACATCTGACGTTGTATGGCACGTTTCCCATTCTTTCAATTTTAGGATATTGAACTATGTTCAAAAGTCCGATAAGATTAGCAACTTCGATACTATGATCTTCACCATTGCTGCGAGAGGAGTCGGACAAAGCCAATGTCTCCATATCTCTTCGACGAAGAAGGAAAAGAAAATAGAAGATCAATTAAGGTTAAATAAAAGGATGATGGATGAAACATTTCAGGCGAAACCTGCTTCTTTTGATTCATAGGTGGATCGATCTCTCAAGATGATTATGGATCAGCAAACTTTGTAGAAATGCATCCTCTTTCAAGATAAATCTTCATCTAGTAATACTGTTGCCTATTTGATGGAACGGGTACATTGCTATTAAATAAATACATACAAAAGAGAAGCATTCTGGACATTTCATCTCCATTCCTTTGATGTTACATGGTGAAACCATACAGAACATTGGTTATTTCATCGCAACAAAACACAAACTAAAAATTTCACTGGAGTCTATTTTATTATAAAACCGTCAAATGGGTGGGTTGGGTAAAGTTGCATTTGGGTCGGGTCGAAAATATTGTAACACAAATAAATCAATTTATTCCATTTTGACTTATTTTCATACAATACAAATTTTAGTGACTCATAGTCAACTCGACCCGTAATACTAAAATATTTTCATATTTAACATAATTTAGGAAAATTCATACACAAACTGATGTGAGAGTACATAGGGAATGAGTGCGAGATCAAGTGAGGGCAAGAGAGAATAAGAGAGTGTCATAGATGTGGGTTGGATCTAAATGAGTTGTAAATAATTTGTAACCCATTTAACACCTATATTAAGTTTAAGCCCATTGATGACCCATTTACTTGAATATAACCAACATGAAAATTGTCCAATAAGTTCTCAATTTTGCCAATTGAGTTCTAAACATTTCATTTTTTTACCAATTGAGCCTATCCAATAAATTTTAGCTTGAATTTGCTAATGTGGACAACATGCATTATACGTGGCATGGTTGATATTGACGTGGACAATTATTAATAATATTTTAATATTCTTTATTCTTTTTTTATATTAATTTCTCCCTATTTTCTTTGCTTTCTTCTATATATATATATTTTTTTTAACTATGGTCGGCAATGGTCACTGAGCCCTTGTCGATAGCCATCAGGCCCTTGCCCAGAAGGTCATCTTGGCCATGGGCGTGGTCCTCATGACCCCCCTACGACCGGTGAGGTTTTTCTCCATTTTAATTTCTTCACCTTTTATTCAGTTTGCCTCCTCCCCATTCCCAGCCAACTCCACACGCCAAGCATGCATAGGTTTAGAACTTTTGTGACATCTTGATATTTTTGGGACTGCATGCAATTACTTCCTACCACTAGACGATCTAAATCCTTCTTACCGTGTAAGGTAGTCAGAGGATTGGATCAAGTCGAGTCGAAAATGGTCTTACCTAAATTGATCCATTTAATCTATTTTGACCATTTTATTTGCAATACAAATCTAGTGATCATATTCAACCTGACTCGTATCAAATCCATACCCAACCTAACCTATAACTAAAACACATTCATATTTAACCCGACCTCATAAAACCTATACTCACCTATTTAACCTACTTTAAACTCTTCATGTGTAAATGTTACTAGAAAAAATTTCATATGGAATTGAAAACATAAATCAGCACAATAAAAAAAATGTAAGTAAATGAAGTGAAAACGTAAAAGAAACCTAAAGATTGTAATACTTATTAAAACTAGAAAAGTATCAATGTGTTGCGATGACACATATTGCAAATTTGTACTTATTTCAAGTCAATTTAATCCTTTTTTGTTCTTGCCAATTCCAATTTATGACCGAGTGTGTTACTTCAGTTTCCCACGATTGAGACAAAATTATAGGGTTTATTATTATTATTTTATATTGATAAAACACAAGGTTTTTTTTGGTCATAAACAAAATTATAGGTTGAAAGGCCTTTTTTTTAAGCCAAAAATGTTGGTGGTATTTTGGTTATTATTTGAACATGATAAATGCTGGTTTTACTGAACTATTGAGGAAAATATGAGATAGATAAATAAAAGAGGACGGAAATGAAACAAATGCAAAATAATAAAAAAGAAAAAGAAAAAGATGACATTGGTGTTAGATAAAGCAAAGGAGCTACAAGGTACTCTACGGTCAATTCCACTCTCCACCTTAAAAATGAGATGCTAGTTAATCCAAGTGCCAACCCACGATAGAGCCAGACCTATTTTCTTCTAATTTTATTCTTTTGATTATATGGGTGAAAGTGGGTTTTAGAACAAACTATTTACACTTTCCATTTTAGTATCCATTAAAGTCCATATAATGACCCATTTATGACTCCCTTTAATAAATATGAGTTAATGACCCAATTTGATAGCTCTTTTCTTATCATATCAAAAGATTCGATTTTCTCATATTTGTAAAAAAAAATATCTTATGTGTTCATTTTTCGCATACTTGATGCATTAAACTCATACAGTTGATAATTCAATTATATTATCGTTTCCCTCTAGACAGACTAGTTTCAAGACCATTTGTTCCGCAACGGCTGTAAAACATGTAATGGTTTCAAGAGAATTTCTAGCAAAAAACGTCTATAACAAAACTTAAAAATTTAATGAAAAATAAGTAGAAAGGAACAAATTGTTAGATCGATTTTTCCAAAAAGCTCAAACATGTAGGAACTAGGCCAAGAAAGATGTGGAAGAAAGAGATTAATTTTCATTCTAATTTTTGTAGAAATTAGAACCTCACTTTTATCTCAATTATCACCATAAAAATGACATTTAATTATGCATAATGAAATTGTGATTACACCTCAAGGCTCAATGTCTAACACGTCAACAAATTAAAGCCATGAAGACTGAAATTTTTTTTGGCCTAATTCCCTAAAAAATACAAACTTTAAATTTAGTCTCAATTCTATCTTGAACCTTTTTCCATTTATGCCGATTTAGTCATAAACCTTTTTATTGATACTAATTTAGTCCTAAACCTTTTTATTTCATGCCAATTTAGTCCTTCTGGCAAATGTAGTTCGGAAAATGCTTACATGGATACCCAGTCAGCACCGGCCATACTACATGGCTAGATTGGCTGATGTGGATGCTGGAAAACAAAACCGACATTGTTTTGTTAAATTAAAAAAAAAAAAAACTATAACCTTTGAACTAAACGGTGTCACGTATTTTCCAACTTTTTTCTTTGCCCAATCGTGAACTTCTCTAATGCAAACCAGTGAATGAATCGTAAATCCTATCCTCCCAAATTGATTCAAGTTGTTCTTTCATTGATTCAAAGGGTTTTGCTCAAGCGAAGTTGTTATTTCATCAAATTGACTCCTCTATTTAGCCCAACGCCTTTGTTTGTCCAGACCCTACAATTTGGCCTTCGAAATAGCAAAGACCCGATTGACTCAATTCAAGTTGCGACGCGATTCTACCTCAGCAAACACGATAAATGACGAGAAAGTGCATTGTCCAATTTGCTTGTGTTGTTGACGCTCAGCGGACATAAAGGTATGTTTTCATGTTCGTGTTCCCAAACCGTCAAATTTTTTATGTTTTCGTTGTCTTTAAGTTTAAGTGAGCATGATAGAATATGAAAGCAAAAAAATTATGTTTTCGTTGTCTTTAAGTGAGCATGATAGAATATGAAAGCAAAAAACGACACAACAATGTGACAAATCATATTGCGAGAAGCAAAACATTGTATGAAATGGCTATTGTACTTGTTTCCTTCAAATAAACATTCTAATTTCACTTAGAAATTTCATCGAATAAGTAGCGTTTGAAACATTGATAAGCTTTAGAGGATAACCGTTGATCTTGGTTATTACGTCTGCATATCTCTCAATAGTAACCAAGTTGAGATTGTCTATTTGAATCCTGTGTGATCATGTTTTTGCTTGTTATCATGTCCGCCATGCACCTATATCTTTATTTTTGCAGGATTAGCATATTGCAACTGTAGTTCTTTTTGGAAGGAGCACCGAGTGCTTCTTTGGTGCCCCACCAGTCACTTGGGTTGCCATTGGAAGTTCACTTTTGTAAATCTAGTACTTTGGAATTAATTATGCTTTAACTAGAGACGAATTTCACATGAGCTTCAACCTCGTTTGTTAGACTAGACTAGCCAAATTGGATTAATGTTACTCAAATGTAGTAGATGCAATATTTGACCATAAACACTGATTAAATTGAGAAATTTAGTTTCTAAGACATAGTCACAATGCTTTATTTGCCTTTTCATCATAGCCAAGAAGTCTTGAAGTAATCATACCAATTATTTTGTCACTCCATTATGAGTCTCCATATGCTTATAATATATGTTGTCTTTTTATGTAAGTTCGAGATGAGCAACAAGTTTGCATTGGTTTGTCTTTATCATGGCAGGAAATTTGTTCGTCACCTAAAGCTTGAATAGACTGGGGGAAAGATGGATTTAATACATGTAGATATCAATCCTATGAGCTATGAAAGGTTTATCACAAACATTGAGAATGGGGTAAATGGTAAATTTGAAAAACGTTATTTTAAGTTTCCTAATAAATCTCTAGAAGAAGAATTGAGACATATGCAATGATAGCACTATTATCAATCTGGCTTTCTATCATTTGCAACATGGATTGGTTGAGATATGTGGAGAATCTTTTGACAATGTAGTAGGTGAGGGTACTGGTGAGGGCATTAGTGAGGATGTTTGTGAGGGTATTGGTTTAGGTAATGAGGTATTTGTTCAGCCCAGGGGTGATTTATATTATGATTACTTAGTAGATGAAGGTGATTTTGTTGATTTAGAGGACAATGAATTTATGTTCGAAATTGATTCAGAAAATGAAGACACAGATCTAGTCAATGTTCGATTCTTGACTGATGATGATGATGGTAGGGATAATGAGGATCTTGTCGAAGGAAGAAAAAAACTCCAGAAATTCCACAAAAGGGACACAACCAGAGTTGGCATAGCTGGCGAATGTGCAGCAGCTCGCTTAATGGGGAGTTACGGGACGGTTACGGGCCATTGAGAGCGCAGCGGTGATGGGGCACGACGACCAACGGCAACAAGCTCGCGTGCTATGCATGTGTGGCGTGCATAGTTGGCAACGGATAGGAGGGGGCAGATTTGGAAAGCAAGCAAAGGGTAATAGGTGAAATAAAATAAAAGAAGAACGGAAGATAGACCGTCCAAAATGCTTTGTGCTGTTACGTCGACGTCTCAGAAGGATCTCTAGACTCATACGATACCAAATTAAAGATAGAGGAAGATAAATATGCACGAATCACAGGCCTTGATAACTAATAAACTCAGAAAGTTACTGACAGAAAAAAGAAAAAAGAAGAAAGAAAGAAAGCTCAATATACAAAATCAAAAGCGATGATGGATAATATTATAAAAGTGTCGAACCCTAATCTTATCTGAATGTTGAACATAATTCAATATTGTAAAATTGAAATGGGCAGGAAACGTGCAGTAAGATCCGATGTACTAGGTGCTTTTGTTTTCTCACAGTGATTACTTTCTAGATGCTATGTTCTTTCCTTGGCAAGTAAAACCAAGTATCATTCCCTGAGGAAGAAGCAGCACCCTAAAGAGTCGATTAGCTTTTGACTTTTGACTCTTATTTTTAATATTTCGAATTCGACATTGAAGTATTGAATTCGTCATATCTTCAAAAACCAACACATATCAGCATTAATGGTCATACTTAAGTGGTCTTGAGCCTATCTTATCCCAAAGCTTAAAGGGTGAGACTTTCCCTAATACTTATAAACCGACTATTAGCACATTAGGTCCTAGTCGAAGTCATATCTTTCGCATTACTGCTGAGTCTAGACTTATTGGTAACTGGTTTCTAATACCAGTATTAAGTGGTCTTAAGCCTCTTTTATCTCAAAAGTTAACTCAAATGTCAAATTTTCCCTTACACTTATAAATCGCCACCAGTCCATTTTCATAACCAAAGTGAGATAACCCCAATACCAAGTTTCTTTTCCAACCAATCAGAGTGTTATTCTCCCACTTTGCATGCATTGCATGCCGCACGGTTGGCTATATAAAGAGACGGACGCGAGAGAAAATAAACATGCACATCACCTTATTAAGTTGCTTGATCTCTTGTTTTCTTCCTTCCCTCGTGGAAGTCACATAGAGAAACCCTCTCACGGCAGTGACATGGCGAGTATTGCGGCCAGTTCGGCTATGATCGACTTCATCGACAATCATCAGTTCATAGACTTGATCATAGGAGAGCATTCTTATGATTCCACTATTGAAGAAAAGTGCAATGCAAATGATCTCCTCGGCATCGTCAACAACATCATTTCGGGTGCCAGCCTGCTTGTCGATAAGGGCAGTGGCAACAAGGTATTTGAATAGGGACCGGTATTGTTTCTTACTGTTGAATTTGTTTAGAAGTTGCACCTAATTGTTTGAGGTTTTGTTATCGCAGGTTCCTATAGATGTCTCGCAAACCGGTATTACAAGGAACATTTCACATTTGATTAACTGGATCTGCTGCCAGGTTTGTTATTGTCATTAATTCTTCTAACATGGTGGGGTGTTCAGATCATTGGGAGTCGAGTAATTTTCTAGGGATACACGCAAAGTTTCTAGTCGTGCATTCATCAAGTGAGGCTCCATGCTCGCATGATGATAGGCGTCGTTCCAAGGTTGATATAAGCGGGTGATATGGTTTCAAAAACTTTTTGCGTTCTTCTAGGTACGGCAATCAGGAAAACGTGTTAAGCTTTTACTTTTACTAAAACAAGAAAGAGCAACAACTAGAGGAAGGTGAAAGCTAGAGTTCATGTAATGTTGCTTCAACACACAAGCATTTATTTTTCATTCATCATAGAACATTGGAAGGGATGGTGGGGAGTTCAATTCCCAACCTTCTCAGGGATTAGGGGTGCGGACATTTATTTTGCGGTGTTTGACTCCCACGTTATGCAAGTAAAACTTAAAAGTTAGTTGAGAATTAAAGCATAATAGATAAATATATATATATATATATATATATGACATTTGAGTTCTTACATGATTCTTCTCTAGAGCTTCCTTTGTTTTGCCAAAAATAGATTATTTATAAATCATTTCCTAAAAAAATCATTTGTATAACTTGAAATACTTTGTTAGTCGTAGATGATTCATTTCTTTTGTAAATAATTAAAGCAATTGTTTTTTGAAAAATATTTTCCAAATGATTTAGTTTCCACAAAACAACTGCACTCTTATAGATAAAAATTGAGTAGCTTTTCAAAAAATACTCATTTTTCACTATTTATAAACCGAATCCCGGAGTTTTGTTTCTAATAAAGAAAGATGCCACTAAGACAGCGGTATACTAGTGGATTTTAACATATTAGTTTTATGTAATATTTGAGTCATATGACAAAATAAAGCTAATCGTATTATTTTTGAATACCTCGTCAAAATTAAAAAAAATTAATATGTAACAATTTCAAGATAAACTTGGGATGCTTTTATTTGATTTTTCTGAAGTAAAAAAAAAAAAGTCAAAACGACCTCCTCCTCCTCGTCATTCTTCTTCAGATGACATGCGAGGCTGCGCGCGGCAAAAATGTAAACCATATGTTGCGGGAGATCTTCCTGAAGCTATCAAGCTATCGATGGACAACCCAAGTCCTGTTGGTCCTCGCGGCCTTCGCTCTGCAATACGGAGAGTTCTGGTACATCTCCGAAGCTCCTTCCGATGGCAGAAATGCCCCGCTCACTTACCTCCTGAAGGGCCTAAGCTCATTTAAGAAGAGGCTTCTATCCGACGAGAAGAAGACGGCAGCGATGATTCCTCTCAACAAGGTGGTCAACGAACTCCTGGAGTTGACCACTTCCTTGGTTGATCTCGACAAGCTGGTGGTGAAGCACCGTGGGAAGCACGTGCCTAAATTGGCAGAGGCATTTCGAACAATACCCAAGTGGAGCTGCGAGGCCATCATCGCCATTCTGGCCACCGGGAACTATTTCGGCGGACTTATAGACGATGATAAGTACGATACCCGCTTCTTGGTTTATTTCTGGGATCCTGCATGAGTTTCTTGAAATGCCCCAAGAGGATATACACCTTTTTGTTTGCCTGTTCTGCCTTTGTTATTAAGATCCTTTAGATTTTGAAAAATGAGGTAACAGGACACTCACATCCGAAGCATGCAACTATTCATATGCACTTGCTCTGCTATATGCCTTGTCTATTACTCTGCGTTTTCCTGGAGCTGCATGGTGACGCATAAAATTATGGGGCTCTGCTTTTTGGTCTAGTGATTTATAGTTACGGCAATGATCTCAGGTCGGCAGAATCAGAACTAAATACTCTTATGTTGAGCGTGTCGGACAGGAAGGATGCTGTTCTCACAGCGATCAAGGCTTGCAAGAAGAAAATAGGTATCCCAGTCATGGATTGTTGATTTAGTGCGTTGATTTTCTTCTTGTGTCCAATGGCTTAATGTCCACTTCATTGATGTTAGGCCGGACGGAAGATTATCGTAATCACGTGAAAATGGTCGAAGCTTCTGTGGACATCGTGGACTTTCTGAATTCACTGCTTATTGGGAAGGACCCCTTGCAGGATCCAATTGTTACCGGTCCCAATAACACACCGGTTTGCCTTCTGCAGAATCTCCTTTTTTTGGCCCTACTTCAATCTATTTTCTAGGAAATCTATACTGCAATTGTGCAAAAGCGAACACATTATATTACTCTATAGTTTATTCATTTTTTTCAGGAAGGCAGGAAGCCAAGAAATTCTCCATTTATGAAGTTCTTGTTTAGATATTCTTAGAAGCTCTCTATGTCATTGAGGAAGGAGAGAATATGACTAATTTTTTTAATAATGTGTCCAGACTGGTCACCCTGTTTAACCCTATTTTTGGTAGGTAATAGTTAACTGATAAAGCATACATGATATCCTTCAAGAGTGCCAGACAGAGACCAGAACAGAGAAATTCAACTAATGCTTACATATATCTTTGTTAAATTATGGGAATTATTAAACTCAATTATTACTCTAGCCCTCCGATTGCTTCTGCTTACAATGCTAACCGGCTCATACACTTCTTTTCTCGACTCGACATATGCAGGTCAAGTTTGAGTCGCTCAGGAATAAGACTGTGTTGCTGATTATTTCGGACCTAAAGATCTCTATGGATGACATTAATACTCTTGAAATCATTCATGATGATCCTAAGCGGGTTCGAAGGAGCCCTAGCGAGCACGACTTGAAAGATGACAATATCTCGATTCAAATTGCGAAGGAGACGCTCTATGAGCTTGTTTGGATACCTATTGTGGATGCAACGCCTGAGAATTTGGAAGCACTGCTAAATTTAAAGTCTTTGATGCCATGGGCATTTGTAGTAGACCCACAAAAAATGAATAAGTTGGCCCCTACGTATATCAAGGAAGAGTGGCGCTTCAAGAGGGAAACCATAGTTGTGGTGCTGGACTCGCTTGGCTGGGTGGAGAACACAGACGCCATGCCCATGCTACGGACATGGGAGACAGGTGCTTTCCCTTACACAGGGAATGAAAGTACCCATCCTTGGAGAGACCGATACAATTGGGTTGAGCTTGTACTCAAAGAACCAGTAGTCTCACGCGAGACAGTGGATAAGGTAAACAGACTCATCTTCTAAATTGTCAATGGTATTTTTTGTTGGGTACGCACAGTTTTTGTTCCTATTGCGCTTGTATTAATAAACGAGCAGGACTTCACGCATGAGAGTAATTTACATTGCGCGTGAATTGGAGTGAGTTATCTTACACCTAGCATTATCATATTCATACAGATTAGGAGGACTGAGTACACATTGTTTTATGGAGGAACTCCCGCTGTGAATACAACTGTGGCCACTGGCGCAATTCCCAACCTTGGAGTGGTTCACATTGAGAACACGAAGTGCTTCTTCATCAGCTTAAGGAGTTGCTTGATTTGTAGGTTGCAAGCTCTGCAAATTCTAAAACCTAAAATGGAGCCATTGACGGATACCATTCTGTACGAGTTGTGTGAAGCCTACAAAGCCTATCAAGGAGGCGGGTTTGCAATGCTCATCAAAGGACATGATCTGTCGATGCTGCATGTTGGCCCCTTTGACACGACTTGGAAACAGATCACGGATCTGCCTACCCACGCTGAGAAGATGGATCTTGCAGAAGCTTTCAAAAAGAAAAATAACGAAGTTCAAGAACGGCCTGCCTGCGTGCATGTCTACATCCCAGATTATCCTGGACTGGGGGATTTGCGCTGCCCTTTTTGTCGCCAATCCATGGGGTATGATCTTAGCTTCAAGTGTTGCCATTCCGGTTCCAAGTAAAGGGCGCTCGCAATGTGCAAGGTCCTTGACCAGTGCCAACACTAAATAAAAAGCTGCAGTCCAGAGCATGTTGACTGTTGAGTGTGTAAGGTGTGAATGTGTGTTTACTACGAGTTTCGTGTGTTTTCGGTTTGTAATACTAGCCTCTTTGTTTACAAGAGGGCTTGATACGTATTTCTGGTTTGTATCACTTTCATATGCTTGTGTATGATGCGCGTGTGCTAGAGTCTCTCAGGGCCTTATTGCCATTTTATCGAATAAACAAAGAGATTGCCGATGTCACATGTAACGCCTCGTAGCAAGATTCTTGTTCCTTTAGTCCTTCTGTTTCCTTGTTTCTCATGGGGGAAAACCAAAAAAAGGACCTCGCGCGCACCTCCTCTCTCTCTATATATGCGAAGGAACTGATGCATGCTATTTTTAATTTCTAGAAAGTGGAAGTTGCATTCCCATTTTTAAGGAAACTAGTTTTGTTCGACTTGTATTTAAATTGACAAATTAATCAAACTTTTATAAATTACGATACGTCAATGATAGAAATCACAAAACGAACTTTTAAACAAAAGAAATTACACACTATATCACCAAATTTAGAATTCTTCCAAATTTCATTTAAAATCCGTAAAGACATTTCTAATGTTTTGATGTTACATATCAAGCACAATGATTTTTGTGTTTGACATGAATATATTGTCAGAGACCAAGTAGATTATGAAACAAAATGAATAGCATAAATTAAATGAAAGAACAGTGGATATCTCTTTCAATAAGAAGCTAGACAAGATGGGCCATTTTGCAAATGGGCAAAGTTGGGCTTGGGGGTAAAAGACAATTATTAAGGGAAGAGAGTCCATATAGCTCATCATAGTGCTACTCGTCATCAACATAATCGCATACCACATATCAATGGTGATAATAAGTTCAAATTGCATCTTGAGTAGACCTTTGGTTGATTTGCACTTTACACATTCTCCACCTTATGTGAAAAGACTAGTAAGCTTTGTGGACAATAGACATAGATAAGCTTTTAATGATAGACCCGCCAACTTTTGACTTGTGGATTCCAAGTGAACAAAATAGTTATGACTCAAATCGAGTATTCCATAATAAATGTGAGCTTTTAGGTAATACCCTAAGGCCTCCTTTTGGTTTCCATAAACAAGGAATCATCAAATGAATTTCCATTCCAAGTAATAATGCTGGAAACCAATAACTTGCATATATATAAACTCTAGGGTTTTCCTACGCTGGAGGTAACACTGTTGAGCGTTCCAAACTTAACGTCTCTTGATGTAATACTTCAAGTAACTAAAAAGACTTTCTTCTCTCAAAACCTATAACCTCTAACATTCTTGAAGTATTATATTCTTGTGTTGGATTTGAGCGAGTAAGGTGTCTTCTTGAAGATCTCATCAAAACGAATTTACAGGTATAATTTACTTTCGATTTCGACGGTGGTATTGGGCAGGATCTGAGTTTGAAGATTCGTGTGACCGAAATCTTTAATTCAAAAAACCCAAAAACTAGAGCCAATTTTAGATAGTGAAACCACTGGGGCTTTGTTCTACTCATCGATACGAACGTTTTGAGTGGTCATTCATGTCGATCGGAGGTCGGACGGAGAAGTTACGACACCTGGAAGTTTCCATTGGAATTTTCAGCAGATTTTGGTGACAAAATTTCCAGCAAATTTCGACGACAAGGGCAGTCCATCTTAAGGTTTTTGGGCGCTCCAGATCTATTTTTTGGGGTTTGTTTTGGCAAGCAGTTTGATCAAGGTTAAGAGAGTTATTCAACTTTGTGGTTCCGAAAACTTCAAGGTACACTCTTTTTAATACTTTGCTCTGATTAAAATGGCAAAGTGTAATTCCTATGATATTCTAAAGTTGCAATCATTTGATGTTACTGAGTTTCATGGATGGAAATCACATGTTCAATTTGTCATGAAAGAGCGTGAAATATTCTATACTGTGTTAAGTGATTTTGCATCTACCATTGAAGATGTTGATGAATATCAATGAAACAAATATGAAGATTTTTGTAGAGATTACTTGTTGAACTCTTTAAATCCTAATTTGGCTATGACTTATAGTGAGTATAAGACGGCAAAAGAGATATGGGATCATTTGAATGATCAGTTCCAAAAACAAGAGAGGCTCTCTAAAACTCTTTTAACGGAAAAATTCTTTGACTTTAAATTCACTATGAATTTAAGCATTACCTCTCAATTAGTTAAATTTGAGAAAATGAGGAACAAGCTGAAAGATGATAACTCTGATATGTCCGATAATCTCTTTGTCGGTCTTGTGTTGAACAAGCTACCAACTGAATGGAGTTCTTTCAAAATTGAAATGCACAGATTGAAGGTACATATGGGACTGAATGAATTAAAGAGGTATATTCACATTGATGATCAAAACATTACTAGAAAGAGTTTTGAACAAGTAGGACAACAACAGTCAGTTGCCAACTTAGTTTCACACTCCAATAAACTTCAGAAAAGGTTGTGAATCATCTTTATAGTTAAAGGCCAAAAAAACTATCTCCAAAAGGAAGAAAAATGGCAAGTGCCATAACTGTGGAAAGTAGGGTTATTAGGTAGTAGAGTGTAAGTTACCAAAGAAGTCAAAAAATGACATACCTCAAAATAAAGTTAATATGCTAATTAGTGAATCTAAGCCTCGAGCTTTCATTGGAATAATGAAGAATGGAAAGGCCAATGTCTCTTCTAAGTGGTGGTTGGACAGTGGCGCTACTTGTCATGCTATAAATGATAAGAACTTACTCACTGAGGTTACAAAAGTGAAAGACACTGTGGAAAATTATAATGGTAGTGAGGCAGATGTGACTCATGCTGGAATTGCAAATTTAGTGTTTTTTTCAAGTAAATTACTAACTCTGAAACATGTTAGAGTAGTACATTTACTTAAAAAGAATTTGATATCTATGAGTTTAATTGATAAAGCTGGTATGTCTTTTTCAACTATGAATGGTAGAGTAATTTCATCTGTTATCTCATGTTATTTCGGTTATATATATAGGTTGAGTTTAAATATTAATAGCATAAACCACGTGAATTCTACTTTGATTGATTCAAAGTTGCTACACAATAAACTTGGACATGTGAATTATAGGAAAATGCAACATATGGTAAGAATTCACAACATTCCATTAGATACTTCTATTTGATTTGACAAATGCGAAGTATGTGCATAGGCTAAAATCACTAAAAAACCCTTTAAATTAGTTTCTAAAAGCACACAACTTCTTAAGATAATACATTCTAACATTTGTGACTTTAGAATACATTACTATAGGTGGTCAGAAGTATCAAATAATATTCATAGACGATTTTTCTTGATATTGTCATATCTATTTGTTAAAATCGAAAGATGAGGCTTTTGAAAAATTTAAGACTTTTAAGTCTAGAGTAGAAAATCAACTCAACTTGAAAATTAAGAGGTTTATGAGTGATGGAGGATGAGAATATACAATGACAAGATTCGAGGAATTTTGTGCTTCAGAAGGTATGATACTTGAAACTACTGTTTCTTATTCACCCTAATCAAATGATGTTGTCAAGCATAAGAATAGAACGTTAACTGAAATATTAAATTCTATGTTACTTACAGCTGGCATGCCTTCATCCTACTGGGGAGAAGCAGTTCTAACTGCTAATCACATCTTGAACATGTTGCTGCACTCTAAGTTGTCTATGACACCTTATGAGATATGGCATAAGTGCATTTGCAAATATAATACTCTTAAGACTTGGCGCTATATTGCTTATGTAAGCATACAATATTCTAAAAGACTTAAGATAAGACCTGAAATCATTACTTGTGTATATCTAGATAACGTGAAAGATAGTACTACAAATAGGTTTTTACATCTATCTACTAACATAGTGATAGAATCTAGATATGCAGTGTTTTTCAAAAACAAGTTTCTCAGAGATCAAAGCTTGAATGTTTCTGGATCTACATATATGATTTCGGAATCTCCTATAGAATCTGAAGTAAACCTTTCTGACACTAATTCCAAACAACTGGCTGTTGAACCATTTCCAGTTAGAGTATCTACAAGAGAGAGAGTTTCCAAAAGTTTTGGTGAGAACTTTGCTACTTACCATCTTGAGGATGATACATTATCTTATCAGGAAGTAATGAGATCTAGGGAATCTTTATTATGGGCAGAAGCCATAGATGATGAAATAAGCTCTCTATTGCAAAACCACACTTGACAGCAAGTAAATTTGCCAAAAGGGGCTAAGACTATAGGCTGTAAATGGGTATTGAAAAAGAAATTGAATAATGATGGATCAATAGCCAGAGTGTAGCTAAAGGCTATAAACAACAGAGTGGAATAGATTATTTTGATGTCTATTTACTTGTGTGTCATCTATCAACTATAAGAATTCTTCTTGCTTTAGCATCTATTGAATACTTTGTAGTGCATCAAATGGATGTAAAAACAGCTTTCTTAAATGGAGAGTTAAATTAGGAAATTTACATGGAACAACCGGAATGATATATTATGAAAGGTCTTGAGAACAAAGTTTGTAAATTAAACAAATCTTTGTATAGTCTTAAGCAAGCACCTTAGATATGGCATCTTAAATTTGACAAAGTGGTAAAGAGTTATGGTTTTCAATCTAGTTATTCAAATAAATGCCTTTACCATTCTTGGTTCCGATCATTTTATAGTGAGTGATGTGAAAGCTACTTTAGTTAGAGAATTTGATATGAAAGATCTTAGTATTGTTAATACCATTCTTGGTATGAAAGTAAGTTTTAAACGGTAAGTCATCTCCCTTAGCCAAACTCATTATATTGAGCAACTACTTTCTACTTGAGAATATGATAAGTGCAAACCGAGTACGACACCATATGATTATAATAACAGACTGAGTCCTAATGAAGGAACTAGTGTGGATCAGTTAAAGTACTCGAAACTTATTGGTAGTCTCATGTATGCTATAAGTTGTACTAGACCCGACATAGCTTTTACAATTGGCATGCTGAGTTGTTTCACTGGCAATCTTAGTAAAGAGCATTGGGATGCCTTCAATAAGCTAATGAGATGCCTTAAGGGTACTAAATATTATGCTTTTTATTATTTTGGTTATCCTCCAACTGTGGATGGATATTCTGATGTCTCATGGTGTTCATATATTGGAAATAATAAGTCCACTAGTAGATATATATTCACTTTATGTAGAGCTGCTATTACTTGGAAATCCAAACGACAGACTTGTATTGCATCGTCATCTATGGAATCCGAAATTTTTGCATTAGCCTCAGCCGGCAAAGAGGCTGAGTGGATAAATAATCTGATTATGGATATTTCTTTAACTCGGCTAAAGATTAATTCTTTAAGTCTATTCTGTGATAATCAAGCAGCTGTCTAAATCATCAAGAATACTCTTTTTAATTTAAAGCGAAGACATGTGAGACTGAAACATGCGTTGTTGAATTATCTAAGAGAGCAATGGGTTATTACATTGATCGATGTGAGATCGAAGGATAATATAGTCGATACTCTCACTAAAGGTATGCCTAAAGATCGATTATTCAAAACAGTGGGGGAAATGGGGTTAAAGACTATATGGGCAAGTCTTAAGTACTATTTACTTACCTTTTAATTGTGTGTTTTAAATTATCGAATCTTCCTTTATTGGTCACAATAATAAGCATAGTTTATATGTTTCATCAATGTTCACAGTTGCTGACTAATTTGAAAAGGGTGAGTTGTCTCATTCCAAACTTGATGATTCAATTCAACTAAGTTAGACTATCCTTTTGGTTAAATGATCTCGTTCCAGATTTGATGCTAGATTATTTGACTTTAAGGAATCAGTAACTGTGACATTCCAAATTGAAACATAGAAACAGTTGTTTACACAAGAAGCTTGTTAGTCTTGTTCTTAATTGACATTTGATATTATATGATTAGGTTATTGTAAGTGACTTAACTATTGATCATGTTCTTTGAAACTAGATAATAGTTATTCTCCTACAAATAAACTTAAGTTAATGGCTTTTTGTAAATCACATTGTTTAGGTCTTGTTCATAATTTATGAAACTGGCTTGATATTATGACGCTTTATGACATCAATATATGTTATTCTCTACCTGATGAAGTGGTGCTAAGTTTTTATTCAAATAATTGAATTCATGATAATATGAAATTCATATTTAACATTCTACAGGGGATGTGTTAACACCTAAATTTTGACTATTTCACTTGTTCATCACATATATATTAAGTATTTTATAACATTGCATTTAGATTATTATTATTATTATTTTAAAAACCAGAAAAAAAAAATATCAAAATTAAAGAATAACCCGATTATGGAGGGAAGAAAATCAAAGCATTTGTGAAAAGTGTAGACCATTAGAATTTACGAAAAGAAACTAATGAGCCGACCATAGAATTGTGATAGGAAATTAAGGAAAAGAATCAAGCTGGTTATGGAACCGTGAATGGAGATGAGTGAATTTGGACGCATTCGCAAGCATGTGAACAGAAGCTAAAAGGGAAATCAAAAGATTTGAAGCGCAAATTTGGAAGTGAATTAGAGTGATTCACAATTAATTCTCGGTAACAAATTAAAGCCAAAATTGAATAATTTTCCGAGAATCATCAATTGGCTCCACAGATCTTGACTTTCCAACAATAGACGGGAGAATTTTTATTATAAAAAGGTAGCGAAAATTTGCAAACAGTGGGGACACCCAGAGAGAATTCATGAAGGAGAGTGGGGCACAATGGAAAGAGGGAGCAGCCATGCATGGAGAGAAGGAGGAGATCGTGGACACTCGGAGCAAAAGAGATGATGAAGACTCGATCCTTTTCACTTGTTGTGAACATAGTTGCTGTGAGTTAGGCATGGCCACTTTATGCCGGATCTTTGCAATCATCCACACTCAAATAGACTAGATCTCACATTGGGACGTGATCTCTCTCGCGATTGTTCTTTAATTTTTCTTTTTTGCAGGTGCTGTCATTAGCAATAGAAAGCTATCGACAAGTGCCTACGAAAATTGGAAAAAAGAGATCATTAAGGTAATTCCCAACCCTTTTAGTTGCATGAATATCAAATTGCTCAATTCACAATGCATTTACTGCTAATGTGATTCCCCTGAGATATTAGGCATATTCCAATTAGGTGAAGTTTTTGTGTTGTGTTAAAAAAATCTCAATAATCAAAAAGTATTGAGCCAAGAGACGTCGAATTAGATTTTTTATTATTGTGATTTTCTGTCTTGGGTCTTGATGAATTGCATGTCATATGCCATTAGAGTAAAAATCATGCATATTAAATCTACACTAGAGTTATATATATATAATTAATTTTAGAAAAATCCAAAAAAAGTAAATGTCATTCCATTTAGAATTTATGTTTAGGGCATGCATTTTAGTTATAGCTTATTTTACTTTAAGATTGATCGTGATTCTTACATTTATTCTTCTGGACTTGTTGAATGTTATTGATTGTGATTCACATGACCACTCATTCCATGTTAGTGGTTTAGGTTAAAATAAACTAAGATTGCCTAGCAAAAAATATTTTTGAAACTTAAAGAGAAAGGGTACCGAAATGGCGCTAGTTTAACTTAGCGTAACCATGTCCCCGAACTTATTGGATCTCTGGTTCGCAGAAGTAAATTATTCTCCCATACTTAGGTTTCTAATTAACCCTAATTGATTAGCGGCGGCTCCTAATTGAATAAAATTATATGTTTGAATAGGACAAATTTCGAGTACGAAGTTGCGGTTGGTAGAGCTTGGAAGAGTCCGCATTAAGTTTTCGGACTTAGTAATTCATTATTCTTCCCTTGGTGTTTCACATGATGGTAGAGATGGAGGAAAACTTCATGAGTGGAATCTTGATCAGGATGACCTACTTGATGAATGAATATATATTATTTAGAGCTTATGGGGACTTGATAGTTTACCTACTATTGTTTATTTTGATGAAGTCTTTTTATTTGAGACTTGTATTTTGTTATCTCTATTTTTTGAACATTATTATGCTTGTTTCTTATATTTGTAAGGCCTTAGACTATTTTGACTAGCATACTTATACTTAACTATTATGCATATGTTGGTTGTGAACCAGGTCTGAGTTTTATTTTGAGTGTTAGGATTTAGATGAGTTTAGACTGAATCTAAAACTCCTAATACTTATTTTGATTTGTTGATCTTAGAATAGATTTATGATAATGATGATTCACTTATTTGGATTACAAATAATAATTGAGTTTATTACTTTACTACTAAAAAAAAAAAAACTCATTGACTGATCTGAGTTGATTGTCTTGGACCGAATGTGGATGATTCCTGTTTGTTTGAACATTACACTGACCATCGTATTAGATTGTGCTAAATGGAGAACATAGAAGGAGATTGTTGGATATATTCTCAATATAATCCAAATAATATGTTCACATACAAGCCCAATAGGTGAAAGTATGGTTATTTGGGCTCATATGGGTTGGAGCCCAATAACTTGCATATATATATATAAACTCTAGGGTTTCCCGCTGGAGGTAACACTGTTAAGTGTTCAAAACTTGACGTATCTTGGTGTAATACTTCAAGTAACTGAAAAGACTTTATTCTCTCAAAACCTATAACCTCCAACAATAATGTTTGTTGAAATAAGATTCATTGTATTAGGATGTCCAATAAATATTTGTGTAATGACTAGGGTTGATATTTCAGTCATCATGCTGACTCTTCCAGAAAAAAGGTAAAGCTAGTAAACCCTTCAAATTGCTCAATGTATAACTATGTTAGTGGACATGGAATTGACAAATAAGCAAAGTAAATATGATATTGAAATTAGAATTTAGAGTGATGCATGTCTAATAAAATTATGTTCTAGAGAAGCAACACCCCGGAGAGTAACATGTTGCTTAGCTTTTGACTTTTGTCTTTAATATTTCAAATTTGACTTTGAAATATGGAATGCGACGTATCTTCAAAAACTAGCACACATCAGCATTCATGGTCATCTATTGAGCTGGGACTCAACTGTTTGGTGGTCTATAAGTTAGTTCAAAATGTAAAATTTTCCCTCACTTATAAATTGACCATTAGCCATTTCCACAATCAAATGTGTGATTTGACACCTAAATATTAACTAATCATTTAATAATTAATTGCATTAAAAATTATGGAGTAATTTTTAACCCCTAAAAAAATATTATAATAAATTGCATAACATATAGTTTATATTTAATTAATAACATTAGCAATGGATTAGCAGTGGGTGGTTATGAGCTTAAAATTCAATAAATGGAGCCCATGGAGTAAGGCAAAATTTGGCCAGGCTAAGGAAGCATGGTGGCCGAAATTTACAGGGAGAATGGGCTAAAATTGAGCTTAATTTAATTTAATTTAAGTTTGTGAGATTTAATTAATAATAGATCTTAAGCATCATTCAGCTTATTATCTTGATAAGGCCTAAAATAAGCTCATTAGAATGAGGTTAGATCTAGGTTTACACTATAAATAGGATATCATGCCTCATAATTTGAGGTCATCAAATCATACTTTCAAAGCACATAGGGACATATTGTGAGTGAGAAAAGAGAGGAGTTGCAACCGACCTTGTTCCCGGCCATGCCTAGTCGTTGACCAGGCTCCAATCCCAGCCATGCCTGACCACTAACTAGGCTCCATTTGAGGACTATATTAATATCGAGGTAACTGGATTGATTAAGTTAGTTGTAAAGCGCGTTTTTATAAAGAGAATCATATAGTTAAAAAGGGGAAAAGCACAAGTTTTGCATAGACTCAAGTCAATGTTTTCTTTTTCCTCAACTTGATAATCACTCGAATAAGCTAATTTAGGTGCTTCTCTCTCTCTCTCTCCACGTTCATGTTCTCAATTGTTTCTTTTTTAAATGTGTACCCAAGTAGTTCACTTTATTTAGTTGCTAATGTTCGGAGTTGTTAGCTTCATTCATTACAGATAATGCAGCAAAAATCCTAAAAATCATGCACTGTTCACTCTCTCTCAACCTTTGTCTTTGATACACTGTTCATCCGAGAACTTTAGCTGCTGATCTGGGTGATTTCGGGTGTCTTTGGAGCTCGTTCTTGGAGGGTGAGTTCTCCTTCCAGTGGGTGAACAACTCGCTGAAGCTGCTGTCTCAGGTATGCCTCAGTTCATTGGAATTCCAGATCTGGCTTAGGGGTTTTCTTTTGCAATACCTGCTGGTAGTGTTCTGAAATGGCGTCGGGGGTTACCTTACGGTCTGAGGAAAGAGTCTTTGTGACTCACACACCCTTTGGCGAGGAGAGTAGCCGTTGAAGGGGTAGAAGCCGGCCTCCTCTGCATAGGTCGAAATCTCGAAGTCGTGCCATAGACAGGGGAGGACGTTTGTTGACCGCTAAGAGGATGGTCGAAATGGTGAATGGCAAGAGGCCATTTATGGATGGGGTTTTGCCCCTTGAAAGTAGTCGAGTGGGGGAATGTGCCAACCGACCCCTCCCCTAAGCATTGCACCTCAATTCTCCCGACCCCCTGCATATGATCCAGCGCAAAAAGGGAAGAATGTGGCTGCACCTCGCTCCTGAGCAAATGTTGCCCACACAACAATGAAAGGGTATGACCTTACCTACATTGAACCCGTGAAAGTTGAAAATGAATGGATCGTTGAATTTGGTGATGATGAATTGGATGCGTCGAACCCCATGTGGTATGAATGCCTTGTCTGGTACTTGATTGGGAAGAGGCTACCTTTCCAGCTTGTTGAAACAGCCCTTTAGCACGCTTGGGGCTCCAAATTGCTTGAAGTAAAGGCGGATGACCCGGGCTTCTTTTTCCTCCATGTCCCCGATGCTGAATATAGGAGGAAGTTGCTAGATAATGGCCCAATCATGGTGGCCAGAGTCCCCTTCATACTGCAGCAGTGGGAACCCCTTCTGGAATTGAAAAAAGATCACCATGTCAAAGTGCCGATTTGGATAAGGCTGAGAAATATTCCCTTAGCACTATGGTTTTCTCGTGGAATAAGTGGTATAGCCAATGTAATCGGCAAACCGCTCTATGTGGACCAAAACACGGAGCAAAAAAAATCACTCTCCTATGCTCACGTTTGTGTTGAAATACTTGCTTCTGATGCTAGGCAAGATTCAGTGAAGATCAGCATCAAAGGAGCACCTCGAGTGATAGCAATTGAGTACGAGTGGAGGCTGATCTCATGTTCAAGGTGTGGTACATTTAGACATAGGTGCAGCCCAATCACTAAACCTCAGGACCAGCCACACCTCCCTACTGTAGAGAACCCCCGTGCTGCAAAACAACCTGCAATTGCAGTTGCTAACATGACAGCAGTTGCTACCGATGTCCTGGGGTCAGCTTCACATGATCCAGAGCAGAGAACAACCGCACCTGATTGTCAAGCAACAAGTCAAATACTTGCTGCAAGGGCTATCTAAATAGAAGAACGATCGGTCGCTGCTGCTGCTACTCAAGCTAGGGAACCAAGTTATACCTGGACAGATTAGGGCATTGTTGATGCACCCCTTTGAGCAGCAAACCAACGAGCTGCAGGAGAAGTCGCCAATGCAGGGAGAAGTCGGCTAGTGCAAGGGCTTCTCGGGTCATAGAAGGTGCAGGAGCTCTTGGATTGGTCTCTCAACTAGTAGCTGTTGTATAGCATTCATATGTAGTTGATTAGCAGGAAGCATAGCAGAAAGCTAACCATCCAGCAACTCACGGGCAGTAGACGATCTAGTAGCTCACGAGCAGCAGACTATCATGCTCAAAGGAGTGGATAGCTGCTGTTCCTTCTCGACAAGCAGGAAAGTCCTCCCAACCTCTAAACTTAGACTTAAACAGGTCAGATTCTAGTATCTATGTGGAGCTAGCCTTACCCTCAAAGAATTCTGACCAACGGCCAATCCACCTAGCGACAAAGACTTCCTCTTGCCGGAGAATGAGGCCATTAGTCTTGAAAAAAGGCTCGTCCCTCCCTGCATCTCCTAGCTCCGAGGTTAGGAGACAGATAACTGAAACTCTCCGGTTTGATGAGGCATTAAAGAAACTGTCGGGTGCAAGCTTTGCTGACCAGCAAACATCCCAACTCTCCTTCTTCTCTGCTAATGATATGGAGGACTCGGAGGCCAGCAACTCAGAGGATCTACCTCAGAAGATAGCCCCGGGGATTGGCTTTGAAGCTCTAAAGGCAGTTGATTTGTCCTTGGGCGCCAAGGTCTTGGCTCCCTCATCGGGGGTGACGGAACCTCAGCATTCCCAGCCACAACACAGAGTGAAAGGCCACAAATCTCCTCCGCGAAGACCGATGGTTAGTAAACGTCAAACTGGAAAATGCAAGTAGGCGTCTCTACCTTCCTTTTTTTGATGAATTTTGGTTTTTGGAATATCAGGGGTATTATGGATCCCATTAGACAATTAGAGGTTAAAAATTTTGCTCGTGCCAATAGTATTTGTTGTCTAGGACTTATGGAAACTAAAATCTCACCCTACCATTTTGAATCCATTTCCTCCAATATTCTCCCGGGTTGGAAATGGATGGAAAACTATGAATTCTCGACGAGGGGGCGTGTATGGGTTGGATGGAACTCTTTTTTGGTTGAATTCACAAGTTCGTTTGTCTCTAGCCAAATGATACATGGTGAAATCAAGCTTTTGCACTCGAGCTCTACTATATGTTTTACAGTGGTGTATGGGGATCATACATTTGTACCCCAGAGATCTCTGTGGACCGACTTGATTCGTCTAAACTCTATTCATTCGGAGAACCCCTGGATAGTGGGTGGAGACTTTAATGCCATCCAGGACCCTACTGACCGCACAGGGAGCTCGGATATTTGGCCCCCGTCTTTTGATGAGTTTAAGGAGTGCCTATTCCAAGCTAACCTTGACGATCTTAGATATGTTGGCTTTCGATTTACATGGTTCTTCTCTTCAGGTGCAAATAGAAAACAAAGGAAGATAGATAGAGTCATGGTAAACAATAGATGGTGCGTGGACTACTCCTACTCAAAAGCAAGCTTTCTTCCCCCTAGCATTTCGGACCACACCCCGATGCTAGTCAAAATCTTGGCCCCAAGACCACAAAGGAAGCCATTCAAATTTTTTAATTTCTGGATGTCTCATCATGGTTTTAATGATATGGTCTCTCAGGTGTGGAATGACCAACTCTCGGGTATTCACATGTACAAGCTTTGTACCAGACTTAAACTTTTGAAATACAGGCTAAAGCAATTGAACAAGGAAGTGTACTTTGATATTGCTGAGCAAGTTGCTATAGCCAGGCGGGATCTCCACTTAACCCAACAAGCACTTCTCCAGGAGCCTGGGAATTTATCTCTAGCGGCAACTGCAACATTCCAAACTCGCCAGTACTATGATCTTCGGGCACATGAAGAATCCTTCTTCAAACAAAAATCAAGGATTCGTTGGCTGAAGGAAGGCGACCAAGATACAAGTTTCTTCCATCATTCGGTCAACTATCATCACATGTGAAATCGGATTATTTCAATCCAGAATGAAGCTGGAGATATGGCAACGGAACTTAAGGCAATCTAGCAGACATTTGTGGATTATTTTCAGTCTCTCTTGGCCTAGGTGAGTACGATCCCGAAGCCTTCCACTGGGGAGATTAAGGAAGTCTTGAAGCATACACTCCATGTGGACTAAGTTAGAACTCTGTCTGAGCCTATTACCCCCCAGGATGTTAGGGTGGCCATGTTTTCATTGGCTGGGGATAAAGCCCCCGGGCCTGATGGCTTTAATGCAGAATTCTTTAAAAGGAACTGGGATATGGTCGGACCGTCAGTAATTGATGCAGTACTGGATTTTTTTCAAATCGGCCAGCTACTTTGAGAAATCAATTGCACGATTCTTGCTTTAGTTCCCAAAATTCTTAACGCATCATCTGTAAATGATTTTCGACCCATAACTTGTTGCAACACTATTTACAAATGCATCACCAAGATATTGGCTAGTAAGATTGCTGCGATCCTCCCTGGAAGTGGATTTTATGAAGACATTGTTAGATTCTCTTTTGGTGCCCTATGCTATGTAATCTGGAAGACTAGAAATGACACCACATTTCGGTCATCCAACATCTCCGAGCCTGCGATGAAGCAATATCTCATCAAAGTGGTCAAGGAAAAAGCCTTGACTTTTAACGCGGTGGTTGATGATCCAAGGAATAGAAGGTTACAATGTAGTTGGGGCATGGATCCCATCATTTTTGGCTAGATTGTTGGAGTGTTAGAAGTGACTACTCTTTTGCTTGCTACAGGGTCTTATTGATAGTTTTTGTGAACTTGGCCCCCCCACACTCCAATGACATGTTGTCTCGTTGAGTGCGTGTCGGGACCGAGTCCCACCCCCTTGTATAGTTGCATGGTTGGATTTTCACTTATAATACTTACCTTTACCAAAAAAAAATGTTCGGAGTCATTGAATTGATTTATTTTATGTTCTTTGCCTCCTCTCTGTCTACGGTTGCAGCTAAAGCTCTTCATGAGTTCAAGAACTATTTGTTTGTCCATCTATTATTTGGTTGCTGGCATTTTAGGCGTGAACATACCTTATGATTGGAACAATAACCATGTCTACGTGTTCAAATGGGTAGGCATGAACGCTTTAATTGATAGCTTCATCTTTTCATCTTCGTCTCGACTTCTATTCTCGGTTTCACTTGTCATTAAAAAAATTTTAAAAATTGTGCCCTAACACTGGCGGGTTGTGATCGTGATTGGAACTGCATGCGTGTTCCTATTTTTCCTTACAGTTGCATATGCTCATTGTAAGGGATTGGTGGGATCTTGACTTTGCACCTCTCAAGCTAGCCTTTTGGGACAATCAAATGGCAGGGCCATGAGGATGGAGTATGTTTTGATTCAGATAGCTGAAAATTGTTCTACTAATGTTGCTGAGATTGTTGGTGCATGGTTATTTCCCATGGGAGTTGATAAACCATACAAGGAAAAATCCTTCGGGACAGTATTCATTAGTAACAATTGTGGATCAAGGTTACCATTTTTCTCCCCTTATGTACATAAATTTTCTTGATTTCACATAGGATGACTGGTTGTACCACAAATATTGTTGCACGCTATTCTTGTAACTAACTTTGAATGTTCGTTACTTCCATAGCACATAATTCTTGGTAAATTCCTATGGTGTTTCCTTTTGGAGGTGAATTGGGATAGTGTGTTGGACCATCGTGCTCAATCTATTCAAAGCCATTATGATGTAAATGCTGCATTTATTTGACAAAATTGATTATGATCGGATTCTTCTCGTTTATGTGGATAACATGATTGTCACAAGCGATGATATTGTTGATATTTAATATCTCATGATATTAAAAGTTGATATGATTTTTAATATCCATAATATAAAAGTTATTTTCTTGAATAAAATTAAAATATATTTGAATTAAAAAATTATTAAATTAATAAAATTAACATATATATATTTGAATATAAATACTATTTGAATTCTAATATAAATAAATTCAATATAATATAAATTCAATATATACAAATATATATTATTACATATTTTAGGTATATTAGTATAGTTTACAATTTAATAAAATTTTATTAGTGAATGATGGAGGGGAAAAAAGAAATGAATTACAAAAAGAGAGTGAAAAATAATAATAAAAAATAAGCAAATAAAAAAGAAGTAGGTGAGAAAATTATTGTGAAAGATTCTTATAATTTCCGTTTAGCAATTTAGGTTCATTTACTTTGATATTCGTCTATACCATACAATGTACATGATAGGATGTGAACATATATGATTTTATTATTGTGATTCACTAAATAGTATATAGGATACAGTAAAATCCCCAAATTTCATATTATATCTTATTTTGGTTAGAAATCCAAACAACCAAAGATAACATAAACTTAAACTGATGTGACAAAAAAAATACCCTCCATCACTGTTGCATCCAAGACCACCTTCAAAATCTAACATGGCGGCTTGCGTGGACAACAACAGGTAAACAAAATCAACATGAATCTAATGTGGCCATAGGAGTAGAGAGAGAGAGAGAGAGAGAGAGAGAGAGAGAGAGAGAGAGAGAGAGAGAGAGAGAGAGAATATTACTGATGCAAGTTTAGAGGTACTAGTAACATAGAAAAAGAGTCTAGGCTATTGGCAGAACTTATTATCTTTGGTAGTTGAAGTAGAGTATTATTGTCAACTAGTACAAGTTTAGGGGCATCGGTAACATGAGAAAAAAATTGGGGTATTAGTATCACCATAGGCAAAGTCTAGGGTTTTTTTACATTGATAGTGATCTAGTACAATTTTAAAATTGTGGCAACACAAAAAATAAGACATATGGACCTCTGGAGTGCCAAAAGTTGGCACAAAAGGACACTTAAGTGCCAAAAGTTACAAAATGTACACTTAAGTGTCAAAATCGGAGCAAAAGGGATCACTTAAGTGCCAACGGCCAAATTGCCACGTGTCCATTTTCCGGCGACTTCATTTGCTGACGTGGCATTTTTTTCAAAATAAAAAATCCACGTGGCAATTTTTTTAAAAAAAATTGTCCACGTCAGATTTTTGAAAAATTAAAATCGATTTTATTAAACAGCCCTCGCCGATCCCTCTCCCTTTTTTTTTGAAAAAAAAAAATAAAATCGATTTTATAATAATATATTTTTAATTCTTTAATATTATTTAATTAATAATTTTTAAATCCACATCAGCCAAAACGACGTTGTTTTGGCTGATTTTTGGCCGATTCAGTTTCCGGCGAGCCACGTAGGCAAGAAAAGTAATAAAAAATTGCCACGTCGGATTTCCGGCAGGGTTCCGGCGACTTGGCACTTAAGTAATCTAATTTTGTTTAAAAGTGGCACTTAAGTGTACCTTTTGTAACTTTTGGCACTTAAGTGTCCCTTTGTGCCAAGTTTTGGCACTTGCGCTGTACTTTCCCTCAAAAAATAATATGGAGTACTAGTGTCATAAGGGGCATAATTTATATTTTTCGATAGTGTTTCTCAGGCTTTATTAACATAATAATATTTGGGTTACTATGAGAATAAAAGTTTAGTAGGAACAATTAATTCTTAAAAGAATGGACCTCATAATAATTTATATTTTTTATTTTTTGTGATAAAAAAATTCTCATTTTCATAATAGGTTAAAAATTGCTACCGATCATTTTCTCCATTTTCTCTTATTCAAAATAGGTGGAAAACGCGCGACACAACACAATCGCACTAGGTGCTTTTCGTTCTGACTAAAAAGTGCAACCGATAATGCACCCGCTTAGTGAATACTGTAGCGCGTCGTCCCCTAGAAGGCAGGGCAAAACCCAGGATATACTTTCCTTGGCGAATGCAACCGAGTATCATTTAGTCCCGTGAAACACAAAACGCTCGACGGTAACATCGACATTAATGACCATCACGTCGAAGAGTTAATGACAAGCTTGTTTTACTCATAAAATGCATTCCACGGCGGAGAGCATTTAGGTGATCTTGGGTCTGGGGTTACTTTAGCTTTACATTCTGTCCTTTTAATTAGGTTTCCTTCGGTACGGATATATGTTTTATTAAGAGAAAGTGTATTTGAGCTGGGATCCACAACGTTCCTTTTCGAAAACCGTAGGGACTAATTCCACGTTTTCTCCCCCACTATGCATGCATGCACACCGCGTGGTTATCTATATAAAGAGACGGACGCAAGTGAAAAATACCCATCCACGTCAATCTCCATCATCTTCTTCATCTTCTTCATCTTCTTCTTCATCCTTCTGATTAACCGTAGTTGATCTTCTACTGTTTCTTCCTCTCGCCATCTAAGAGACATGGAGACATTGGCGTCGTCCTACTCCTCTTGCGGCAATGGTGGCAGCAACATGGCGAACGCCATGGCCAATTCCGAAATAATCGACTTCATCAACAACCATCAGTTTCGAGACTTGGTCGTAGGAAAGTCATCTTATGACTCCATCGCTGAAGAGAAATGCAATGTGAATGATCTCCTCCAGATCACCAACAACATATTTGCTGAGGCCATCCCACTCGTCAAGAAGGACGGCGACACCAGAAAGGTATCAAATAGGGACCGAGATGCTCAAGAAGGTCGTTCGTAATGGACGGCTGTGTAGAAGTTGCTCCTAATTGCTTGAGATTTTATTGCTGTTGCAGGTTCGTATGGATGTCTCGGAATCCACTGTGCCAAGCAACATTTCACATCTGATCAAATGGATCGGCTGTCAGGTTTGCTGTTAATCATATTGTTTTCGAATCCTATGTCAATACTAAAATATTATTTAGTACATCCGAATTACAAAATAAATATTTATGCTGGATTGTTAATATGCTTTTGTGCATTTGAGATTTTTTTATTTGATTTCCAATGGAAAAAGTCAAAATGTTCTTGTTGTCTTCTTCTTCTTCTTTAGATGACATGCGAGGCTACACACGGCAAAGTCGTGGAGGAGAAGTTGCTGGCGATCTTCCTGAAGCTATCAAGCTATCGTCGGACCACCCAAGTCGTGTTGGTTCTCACAGCGTTGGCTCTGCAATACGGCGAATTCTGGTACATCTCCGAAGCTCCTTCCACCCTGTCCACAGGCATCTTGAAGGGCCTGAGCTCACTGAAGAAGAAGCTCATATCCGATGAGAAGAAGAAGGCGGCGATAACTCCACTCAACAAGGTGGTCAACGACCTCTTGGAGTTGACCACTTCCTTGGTTAGTCTCTACGAGCTGGTGACTGAGCGCCGGAAGCCCGTGCCTGAATTGATGAAAACACTTCGAACAATACCCAGGTGGAGCTGCGAGACCATCATCGCCATCCTGGCCGCCGGAAACTTTTTTGCCAAGCTTACCGATGTTGATTATAAGTACGATCGCCGCTGCTTAGTTGATATATCTGATACTGCATGAGCACGCCATGTTTGTCGAAATGCCAACTAGAAAATACACCTTTTGTTCTCCGGTTCTTTTCGTTGTTTTTAAGAACCTTTAGATTTTGAAACATGAGATAACGGGAGACTCACAGGCTGACTGTTCATATGCACTTGCTCTGCTATATTCCTATGTTTTCCTGGTACAATAAGGCGACGCACAAGAAGATGGAGCTCTGCTTTTTGGTCTAGTGATTCATACTTATTTGCAATGATCTCAGGTTTGCAGAGAGAGACGTGGTGCGTCTTACGTCGAGCCTGTTGGTCAGGAAGAGGGCTGTTCTCACGGCGGTCGTGGCTTGTGAGAGGCAAATAGGTAGCTCAATCATGGATAGTTGATTTAGTTCGTTGATATTCTTCTCACGTTCGACGGCTCAATGTCCTCATTTCATTGATTTTAGCCCGGATAGAGTATGAGAAGTACGAGGAAAAGGTCAGCGTTCCTGTGGACATCGTGGACTTTCTGACAACACTGTTCGCTGGGGAGAATTCCGCTCAGGATCTACTTGTTACTGGTCCCAATGACACGCCGGTTTGCCCTCTGCTGAATCTCCTAGTTTGCCCCTTCTGGAATCTTTTTTCTAGGAAATCCATACTGCTGGAAGCGACAATTTGATTGTGCATGAAAAAAATAAGAAATGGGTGGATTTCCCTTCCTTCAGAGTGATGAGTCATTCTTTGAATCTGAGTTTAAGGCAATAAACCTGACGAAATCATGTGGAGCAATGATTAGTTAGTTTTCAACAGGATCAGTAAGTCAATTTTGTTCCACAATTTTAGAATAGAATGTTTTCGTGCATGTGGGATGGCATAATTGAATAGGACTATCAGGTCAACATGTCAGCATATTCCGCGGTAGTTCCAAGAGGTACATTGCAAAGTTTTAAGTGAATGTACCGCAGGATTCATTCCAACTATACATACTTGTCACTTTTTCGGGACGACAAGTGGAAATGAAGTTTCTCCACGTGGAGTCGCGACTGTTTGAGAAAGGGACTGATGACCCTATTGGGCTGGACATAGAGTGACCTATGCTACTTTCCCTTGGTTATGCTGAAAGCTGGTTTAGAATTCGAAATGCTTCTAAAGCTGCTTTACGATGATGTTACGTTTGTCCAGGAAAACCTAAGTCTATAGAATTATTCTGACATTAAAGGATCGCATTATCCTAAGGAAAACTGTAAATTACCTTCCTCGGTCCACCTTCATCTTGTGTTCATGCATTGGAGAGAGACAGACAGAGACAGAGAGAGAATAGGAGCCAGGAGGCAGCATCAATTATCATGTATGAGAAACTAAGGTCATGAATTGAAGTCTTTGCCACTTTGATGGTCTTGGAATCATATTTACTGACATCATTCATGAATTTTTAGGTGCGTTTACTGTCTTTCTGGCAAAAAAAAAAAAAAAATCGTTTCCTGTCCACATTATATTCCTTTAGTCTTAAGTTTTGTAGTTTATACATTTTTCAGGAGACAAGCCAAGAGATTCTCCATTTATCAATTGCTTCGATATTTTCTGTGAGTTCTTTATGTCATAGAGTGAGGAGAGAATTTGACTATCCTTTATTACGTGTCCCGACTGGTCACCTGGTTAACGCCAGTTTTCGTGTGTGATAGGTGATTGGTAAACTATACACAATATCCCACCAGAGTACCAGATAGAGACCAGAAGAGAAAACTTCAACTAATGCTAGAATATATTCGTTTAGTTTTAGGAAGTATCAAACTCAGTCATTATTCTGGCTCCCTGATTACTTCTGCTTATTTTACTAGACGACTTATACACGTCCTTGTTTTCTTCATTGGACATATGCAGGTCAAGTTTGAGTCGTTCAGGAACAAGAGTGTATTGCTGATTATTTCAGACCTAAAAATCAATGAGGATGACATTACAACTCTTGGAAGTATTCATGCTGATACTAAGCGCTTTTCAGGGCTCATTGAAGAGTACGGCTCGAAACATGGTTTTGTCCAGGATCAAACCAAGAAGGAGACACTCTATGAGCTCGTTTGGGTTCCTGTTGTGGATGCGAAGGACGATAACGAGGAAGAACTGCAAAAATTCAAGTCTCTAATGCCCTGGGCTTTTAGGGTAGACCCATTTAAGATGAATAAGTGGGCCACTACCTATATCAAGGAAGAGTGGCGTTTCAAGCGAGAAACTAAAGTTGTGGTGTTGGACTCGCATGCTTGGGTGGAGAACACGGATGCCATGCCCATGCTACGCATATGGGGGACGGACGCTTACCCTTACACAGAAACTGAAAGTACCCATCCTTGGACAGAACCATGCAATTGGGTTGAGCTTGTAATCAAAGAACCATTAGTCTCACGCGAGACATTGGATGCGGTAAACAGACTCATCTTTCTAAATTGTCGATAGTTTTTGTTTCTATTGCACTAGTATTAATAAACGAGCATGACCTCATGCATGAGAATAATTTGCGTTGCGCGTGGATTGGATTGAGTAATCTTACACCTAACATTATCATGTTATCACAGATTAGGAGGACTGAGTACATGTTGTTTTATGGAGGAACTCCTGCTACAAGTACAGATGAGGTCACCAGCGCAATTCCCAACCTCAGAGTGGTTCAAATTGAGAACACGGAGTGTTTCTTCATCCGCTTAAGGAGTTGCTTGATTTGTAGGTTGCAAGCTCTGCAAATTTTGAAAACTGAAATTGAGCCATCAGAGCCATTGAATGATCCCATTCTGTACGAGTTGTGTGAAGCCTACAAAGCCTGTCAAGGAGGCGGGTTCGCTATACTCACCAAAGGACTTGATCTGTCGATGCAGCATGTTGGCCCCTTCGGCACGACTTGGGAACAGGTCGTGGATCTGGCTATCCACGGTGGGAGGATAAATCTTGCAGAGGCTTTCAAAAAGAAAAATAACAAAGTTCAAGAACGGTCTGCCTGCGTGCACGTCTACATCCCAGATTATCCTGGTCTGGGGGATTTGCGCTGCCCTTTTTGTCGCCAATTCATGGGGTATGATCTTAGCTTCAAGTGTTGCCATTCCGGTTCCAAGTGAACGGGGCTCGCAACGAGGAAGGTCCTTGACCAATGCCAACGCTAAATAAAAAGCTGCAATCCTGAGCATGTTGACTGTTGAGTGTGTAAGGTGTGACTGTGCGTTTACTACAAGTTTCGTGTGCTCTCGGTTTGTAATACTAGCCTCCTTGTTCACAAGAGTGGCTGATACGTATTTCTGGGTTGTATATCTTTCATATGCTTGTGTGTGATGCGAGTGTACGTAGGGCCATAAGAGCCTCTCAGGGCCTTATTGCCATTTTATTGTATAAAAAAAGATTGCCGATGTCATATGTAACATCTTGTAGCAAGATTCTTGTTCCTTGGTCCTTCTGTTTCCCTGTTCCTCAAGGGGGTAAACCAAAATACCCCCCGTCGCACGAACGTGCTCTGTCTCTCTATATATAAGCGAAGGAACTAATCAATACTATTTTTAATTTCCAGAAAGTAGGAAGTTGGATTCTCATATTTAAAGAAACTACTTGTATTCAAATTGATAGATCAATCAAACTTTTATAAATTAAGATACGTAAACGAACTTGTGAAAGCAAGTAATCCCACACAATACCACAAGCTTTAGGATTCCTTCAAATCTCATTTAAGATCCGTAAAGACATTTCGAACGTTAAGCTCACTTGATGGTACGAATCGAGTACAATGATTTTTGTGTTGAATATAAATATATTGTCACAGACCAAGTAGATTATGAAACAAAATGAAAATCATAAATTGAATAAAAGACCAGCAGATATCTCTTTTGGTGGGAAGCTAGACAAGTTGGGCCGTTCAGCAAAGAGGCAAAGTTGGGGCCTGGGTTAAAAGACAGTCATCAAGGGGAGAGAGTCCATATAGCTCATCATAGTACTACTCATCAACATCAATTGCATACCACATACCGATTGTGCTAACAAGTTCGAGTTGCATATCGAGCAAACCTTTGGTCAATATGCGTTTTACACACTCTCTACCTTATGTAAAAAGACTAGTAAGCTCTGCAAAAATCTATGATGATAGACTCGCAAACTTTTGATACCTAAGTTTCAAGTGAACGAAATACTTATAACTCAAACTGAATATTTTATAACAAATGTGAGGCTCTTTGAGAAATATCCTAAAGCCTCGTTTGGTTTCCATGAACAAGGAATCATCGGGTGAATTTCCATTCCAAGCAATATCATCCATTAAAACAAATTTCCTATTATTAGGATGTCCAAGAAATATTTGTGTAGTGGCTTACTCGGGTTGATATTTCAGTCATCATGCTGACTTTTCCAGGAAAAAATAATAAAGCTTGTGAATCCTTGAAAGTTGCTGAGTGTATAACTATGTTAGTGGACATGGATTTGTCAAATAAGCAAAGTAAAGATGATATTGAAATTAGGGCGATGCATAGCTAATAACAAAAAGGGGAAGGCAAATGCATGTGGCGGAATTATTGATCGTCCCATTATTCTCGCGAGAAATCGATGTTGTCAACTGCCCCACCATCATTTATTTGCTTCGTTGTGTGAATGGCCCTTTGTTGAATCATAGCATTATGAGAAAGAATGCCTTCTTGTCTAAGCTAATGAAGTAGTGTGCGTGACTCTCGTGGACACGAAGATAAAAAAAAGGAAATTAAAAAAAATCTTTTATGCGTAAAATTTACTGCATGTAAGCCTCAGCTAGTGTTTCTACTTCCCACAACATAAATTTCATTTAAATTTGTGTTGATACGAAGAAATTACTCAATTAGTGATAAATCCATTTTATAGATGTTAATATAATTCTTAAATTTTTAATTTTACCAATTTAATCCTAAACCCTCATACGAAATTTCAATATAATCCTTTTAATTAATTCTAGTCATCTCTAGTTGTCATAGGTGGCACATTGCTCAATTTCCGATAAAAATTGCTCCGAAAAACTACGTAAGAATTTTTCATAAAAATTTAGGACTAAATTAATATATGTAAAAAAAGGAAGGGAGTAGGTAATGTACAGTGAGTGATATGATGTACATTAAAAAGTAATACTTACCAACCGATTGCATTTATTCCTCATAGAAACACGACATTGCACCAATAAAGTATCAGGTCTACTACCTATGGATATTTCAATAGCTTTAGATTGATTTCTATTGATCTATCGCCGGCATTAGACATAGCTCACTCCCTCACCTTTAGAAGGTCATCGATTGGAACTCTAGATTTCATACATGTAAATGTACTTATACGTTTTAATTACACTATTGTCATCACTCTAAATTGGCCAAACATGTGACCCATACTCTCACGAGAGCAGGAACATTGCATAAAACAAAAAGCCATCTATAGTCCAAGGACCACCTCAATTGCTCATGCGAATTATTGCCTCTCTGTTTTTCTTTTCCATTTCATTTCTTTTCTTCTTCTTTTTCTGGAGAAAAATCTTTCTTCTTATCCAATCTTGGACGAGCACCACACGTTCAAAACGCACGATTCACCACGTTCTCTGTACAAAAATCTTCAATTTGATCCCATGAAAACTTTAGATACACGAAAAAGGGTCGACCATTCTTCCAATGTTCATGCATTGTCGGACAGATAATGAAGAAGAGGACAACGCCGAAAAAGAATTATCGTTTGGAGATTTTTTTGTACCCTCGATGGAATTGACAGAGCAATCCAGAATATGGCCATATCACTATGTGATTTTTACCCCTTCATTTACCGTGATATATACAAAATGTGAAATATTACATCTTTTTTGTTGACCGATAGTTTATCCTTAATCAGGAAACTCGCAAGAAAAGAAAGTGCAAAATCAAAGATACAATATTTCTTAGGAAATAATATTCTTAAAATATTTAAATATTACCTATTATATTTATTTAACAGTTTAAGTCTTTGAATAATTGATAGTATTATTAAAAAAAATTTACATGATATTTTATTTTCATGCTTAATCCCAACTGGCCACGATCAGGATTATTAAAATGCTTATATGTTAAATCATATTTTCATTTATGAGTTTAATTTATTTTAGAAAGGGTACTAATGGCTTCACAAAAGTCTACGAATATCAAAGTCAATTCACAGATATTTTGAGATTACCCGACAAAATCAATCAATTTCGTATTAGCTCGATTATACTGGATTTAATTTTTTTCCGAAGGGAAGCGATTGATTCGATTTCCACTGAAGTGAACATAAGAACGCGGCGGGCGTGGTTGGTATTTATTGGTCAAGCATTCCCATGCAAATGTCTGCCATCTCCGACAAGTCACCATCGCCGTGGCTTTCGTCCTTCTAGGGTTTGGTCGGTTACCATTAATCACGCCACGTCGTGTCTTCTCTTTTGAGACCACTTGGTCGAATGGTCATGTGCGTAAAACCTTAGCCGCGCATTCCTTATCTTCAGTACATAGCCCTCAGTCTTTGTCAAAGTCCCCGTGAGGTACGTGTTGCTTTTCATTTCATTTCTTTTTCTCCTTTTCTTTTGCCACTTTTTTTTTTTGATATTTCAATAAGTTTGCTTCTATTTCTTTTCTTCTTCTTTTTTTAGGAATACACATTCGAAACCCCCATCGATTTTCTGTTTCTGTCGGAGTGAGCATTTAGAAATAATTTAGATGCAAGAAAATGAAACAAAAGGGAAGAAAGAACACACCATTTCCAACATATGCAGTAAAAACTAAGGTCCTACGATAGAAAGGGAAGTTTTTGGATCTTGCATTACTGTGACCGATAATCGAGAGAAACAGTATCACAAGTAATGTACATATTTTTAGAAATATCATGTGAAATGTACGATTTTGTGTTATGGTAACTAGCAAGTAACAATGGTGAAAATTAGGGTTTGCCCACTTTGAATTGAAGTTAGAAATTCCCATCCCTCCCCTCGAATAGCTCAATTATTACATGGAATATTTCTGCACAATGCTTGGAATAACATCGCATGCAATGCGGTTTGCACTGTTGAAAACTGAAAAGGCTGGCTTTGCATAATGAATAATGGGCGGTTCCGAGGCCAATGATGGGAATCTAGACAAGAAAAAGTGGATGAAAAAGAGATTCGTGAGAACGCTTTGCCATCATAAAAGCCGATCGTTATGGTCCGGCGATGTTCTGTGCAAGTATAAATGTTTACTGTTCGCCTAGACCTTTCTTTACCTTTTTGGATCGGTAAAAATTGGTAAAAAGAGAGCAATTGATGTATTCAATTTCTATCGACATTATCATAAAGGTTCTCTATTACAGATTCATATCTACTCGTCCCATTTTAAGTTGTACAAGTCAGGCATTGCAAATTTCATGAACACGGCAAGAATAAAAAAATATCTCTTCATGTGAGGTGGTAGATGTCTAAAGGACAGAATAATTAGGAATTAACTCAAGACATCACTCGAATTTGAGATTTCATTTAAGATGAGGTGACATTGTAGTCGTTAAATGTAACATCCTGAAATTTGAGTCCTTTTAGGGAGGAACGAACGTTAATTTCGTCAATGCATTGTTGGTTGATCTCACTCGGAATTGATCACTCCTGAGATACTGACCTTGAGGGGAAAGGCTAATGAGGACAGAACTCGTGCGACTAAAGAACCTGACCTGGGAAAACGACTCGACCGTGAGACTTGCGTAAGGACAATCTTGTAGTCATGCAGGCCGATTTCAAGGACGAATAGAAGTCAATTCGCAGACAGAAATAATGGGATGATGGGTGATTCCATCTACTGTTATCGAATCCGCGAACGGCCCTATGTCGATCATTGATAATCGTGTACTTTGAAATAAGAATCGATTCTTCGCAATTTCATGTAGTCAAGGACGTCCATGTGTGGAGAAATCTTGAACGTGAATTGACACGAGTCGGTTACGCGTGAATCCTCAAAGCCGCCTGTCAGTCTGAGTAGTACCAAAATGGCATTCGGGCGAAATTAACATGGCATGAGAATCCAATATTGGACTTCGAATTTTTGAGAATGTTCGAGAAGGACTTTTGGACGATGCTTCTTAGACAGTCGACACTACCGGTTGAGCCGAGTATTTGGAAAAGGGATTTTCGGACCAAGAAAACGAGCCTACGAGGACGTGGGCCGGGCAAGAACAGTGTGGGCCTCACGCCTAAGGTGGGACAGCCACCATGGAAGGCCCGAGGCAAGCAAGTGAGCCCGTTGGGCCAAACTGACCCTTTACCCTTCCGAGCCCATTGTCTAAAACCGAGCCGATTCAAGCCCAATAAATTCCCGAGCCCGTTCCTATTCATTTTCAAGCCCATTTCCTAGGCCCGTCCTCCATTTTCAGCCCAAGGACAGATTGGGAAATGTGCAAGGTGGAAATGACCAAAATGCCCTTGGATATTTTGAAGAAAAGTCAAAAGGAAGAGAGAGAAGATGAGGTCATTGTTTGGCAAGTGGGGCAAGCATTGATGGCTTTGATAAGCCTTATCCTTCAGCCTTCACTTCACTCTCTCTCTCTCCTCTTCATCTTCCCCAAACCGCACACCCTTTTCTTCCTAGTTTTTCTTCCTTCCTTCAGTTTTCAGTTCTGACCTTTCACCGAAATCTGAGTTGTTCATTGCCTTCCCATTGGAATCTCGTCTCGTGCCATCCGCCATTGTGTTCAGAAGAGAAATTCCGTTCAAATAGCGTCGGCCGATCGCCGGAAGGAGCTTCCGGTCAACCCGTATTCCGGCCGGACCGTTTTCTAACCGCCTGCTGCTGTTCTGTTTTGCTGTTTCGGCCATTTTCCTCCCTTTCTGGCCAAACCACCACCCATCCCAGCCTCAAGTGGTTCCCCCTCGACCCCCAGGTGCCATTGGTCGCTGGCCCGCCGCTCGCCGGAGCTCCGGGCAGCCCGTTCAACTCCGATCAGCCACTTTCCTCCTGTGCAGTGCAGTTTCCAGAGTTGCAGAGGGATTCTGGGCCTGTTGCTGCTGTGTTGAGCCCGGGATCGCCTTGGATCGTCGTGGTAGATGTCCCCGGGTGTCGGGTTCGTCGCCGCCGCCGCGTCCATGTCGCCGGCCCGCTTAACGGGTGAGTTTAGCTCCTAATCCCTATTTAGTGCCTAAACTTGCTTAGGGTTGGTTAGTTAGTGTTAATCTTGGTTTAAGGGGTTTAATTAAGTTGTATTAGCCCTAAGATAAGTGGTTAGATAGATGGTTAAGATTACATTAGCTTAATTTTGCTTATTAGGCTTAATTGTGCTTAATTTGGGATTAATTGTGTTTATGTGTTTAATTAAGCATGATTTGCTTAAATTGGTTGATTAATTGTTTTAATTAATGTTTTTTTTAATTTCTGGATTAAATGTTTTAATTAATTGAATTTCGGGAAAATCACTGTTCATAATTACTGTTCACGATTACTGTTCACGATTACTGTTCATCCGGGAACTAATTTTTGTTTGAATTTGATGTGCTATTGATTGTTATGATTAATTGAAGTGCCGATTGTTAATTATACTCATGATTGATGATGAAATGCGTGATCGAGTGTTGGTTGGATTTGGATTTTGGAATTGTCGAGTGAGATCGCATGACATATTACGTGGGTTATTTGAAATGGCATGTCGCATGAGCATGAGCGGTGTTGCATTCACGACAGAGTAAAGATATAAATGGATTGTTTGATGATGTGTTGCATGATCACATTAAGAGGAGAGCCCGGCGCTGCCGGTAGACCGCCAATCCTTATGGGGTTGTGCCGTGGCCTTTTGGTCGTCTTGACTTCGGTCGATTGCCTGACAGTGGTCAGTTGCAGGGCTGCGGCAGTGAGCGGGCCCCATGCTTCATAGGGAATGCCGTCGATAGGAGAGAGCCTGTGACGTCGCCGTGCCTCATGGGGGAGGACGATGCCTGGTCTTTGACTGGTAGACCGCCAACCATAAGGTTGTGCCGTGGCCCTAGTGGTTGTAATAATCGGAGCATGTGTGAGTGTGAGACATGAGAAAGTTGTGTGAGATGCTCTGATTATTCGCATGCTCTTAATGTCGTGATGATCGCATTAATTATGGTACGCACGCATGAGTTGATAGTCGTGTAGGGTGTGGCAATGGCCAGGTGAGATCGCTTGTAACGCGATTCGTATGTGATTGATGAACTGTTTCATCTAACGGCCATGTGCCTTGATTGCGTGTATTGTGCTGAGATTCGACGTGCAGGGTATGGCATACCGGGTAAGGTTGTATGCGAACCGACTGTATGATTGTTGGTTGCCCTGTTTGTTGTTGGCTGTTGTTTGGTTTTGGTTGTTTGTTGTGGGTTGAGTGAGGGGTGGTTCTGGAGAGATACCCCGAGTTGAGTTGGTGTACTAACCGGGGCTTAGGGGGAAGAACTCGCTGAGATTTTATCTCAACCCGTCGTGGTAAACATTTTCAGGTCTTTAGAATGGCGTACCTGCAATGGAGAATCCTGCGCCCGCTTCTCCAGTGATCGACTCGACGGATCCGATGGGTCCGAGTGACCATGGTGTTGAACCCGAGGGTTCTTTGTGTACTGTTGGATTAGCCTAGTTCTTTTGGTTTTGCTTAGAGGATGGATCGGCCCTTTTTGTCGAGCTTGTAATTCGGAAAACGATCCTCTATTGGTTAATCCAATAAATTGAATTATTGAGTAGTTGCTGTTGTTCTCGTTGTTTATCCCTCTATCCCTGTTTGATTGTATGTTTGTCTGGGGATGGTTCGTCTTTCGCTTGCGCATAATCAAAGATAAAATGAATGGTCGTGGACGGGTCCTGGGACGTTGCTTTCAATCGACTAAGGTAATGGGGTTGCCGCGAGCTCGAGAGTCGGGACGTGACATTAAATATCACGCTCAATACTTGTTTGCTTTAATTTCAAATCACATGAATTGGCATCCTTTTTTTTTTTCCCGGTTGAGATGGGATGATGATGATGATGATGATGATGATGATGGATTCATGCTCTTGAAAGAAAGGTGATTTTGCTCATGATCAGTGTGATTTTTTTTTTTTTTGGGTCGAGAAGTGTGATGTTACTTCCTTTAGTGATTGGATGAGTCATGCTATTTTTAACGAACACTCGCGGTGAAAGTGTGCAATTTACAGTGGGGGAAATGGGAAAGAAAAACGGGTCTGCTTATGTAGCCTTGCTAGTAATAATTGGAGACCTACAAAATTGGAATTTAGAGGGATTATTTTAGCACTATAATAAAATTCATCAAAATGTGTCTTGGCACCACTGAGTAAGTAAAGAAAGTGAACGTGACTTTTATGTTGCATATGAATACAATCGTACATTTACGCATGATATATTATTTGCGAATGAACGATCTCGTGATAATCCTTAGTTTTGTAGTTAAAGCACATTCATTAGTAATTCTTCACCCCTTTTAGGAATGAAAATATAAAGTGTAGCATATGCAAACTAGCTCAGATATTATCACCGTTTGAATAAGCTGAAAAAAAAAACTTTCAATGTTACAATGGATTGTTGAAAGATGACTACCGTCAAACATGTTTAAATTGCACTAATCTCACGCTAATAAGAAGATATCTAGTTCAAATGGAGCATAAGAAAACTTAGGAGAACACTTGAGTCATAAATATATTATACTAGTGTCAATTTAGTCTAAATTTTTTAATTTTATCAATGCATGCATAAATTTTTATGCGATGTTCCAATATAATCCATTCAATATTTGTTGCCAGATATCACCAACATGGCAATCTATAAGTTGTCAACGTTAGCATACCACGTAAGATAGCCAATGATGATTACACCGTCATGTTAGCGGATTCCTACTCTAATTCAAAGTTACATGAATTGCCACTATCGGCAAACCAACCCCTCTCCCACCCCCAAAAAAAAGAAAAAGAAAAAGAAAGAAGCTGGCATTCTAATTTGCACACTAATTGAACCTCCAACAAATCAATTCCAATTAAAGGGGATTCGCGCTCCAAAAAGAAAGGTAATTTTGGTCCTGATGAGTGTAACATTACTTGTCTCTTTAATGATCAGATGGGTTATGCCGTTTTTAACGAATTCTTGTGGAAAACGCATGCAAATTTACATACAGCAAAGGATGAAGGGAAAGAAAATGTTAGAATACATGTATGAGTTATATTAGAAAAGTCTTACATCGAAAAATTCATATGGTATTGAATAGTTAATATATAATTGATTCACAACTCATTGACTTAAGCTTTTAAATTAAGATGAATCTGACTAAATATGTTGACATGTTTGAATTTGGCCTTTTTCTCAATGGTCTCTCTAGGTGAAAGTATCGGATTTCTACTGCACGCTCTCAACAAAAAAAAAAAGCAACTTACTTTTTTCTATAGTAGTAACTTCCCCAGGAAGAAATTTTGGGATTTAGTGGCATTAATTTAGCACTATACTAAAAGAGAGTAAATTAAATATATTACGATATTTTTGGATATTCCCTTATCCTATGTACACAATTAGTATCATCACGAGACTCATTAATAGAATTTCTACATTCAGGAATAAACAATGTTGTGAAAATCCCTAGCTTTGAAGTTAAATCACATTTATTAGAATTATTTCACCCTTTAGGAATGAAGATACAAAACTCTTTCAATATGCAAACTATCTAAGATATTTTCATTTTTTGAATAAGCTATAAAAAAAAATCACTGAATATACTGCATGATGGATTTCGGAAGATGACTACCAATAAACATGTTTAAAATCACATTAATCTTAAACTAAGAAGAAGATATCTAGGCCATTTGGAGCGCAAAAATTGAATTAAAATTAAAAGAAAATGAAAATGATAAATTTCAATGATTTATTCGAAAAATGAGGAATATACACATCTAAAAGAGCTTTTGGAGGAATTTTTGGATTATTTCATGTCACTCAAATTAAACACTTGGAGTTATCACGACTTTATTGGATCAAAATAACAGAATAAGCAAGAGCAATCATCATCCATTTTGCAACAAAGAAATCATGAGGTGTGACAACCAAAATGTAATTAGAGTCAACTTAAAGTGACGCGTGATAGAAAGTAAGGTAAAAAGGGAGCAATTGGTGCATTCAATTTCTGTCGACATTATCATAAAGGTTCCTTACCTATCACAAATTAGTCATTACAAACTTCACTAACGTGACATAAATAAATAAAAAAATCTCTTCATGTGAAATAGTGAATGAATACCTAAAAGACGAAGCAGCTAGAAATTACATGACTTGAATTTGAGATTTCATAAAGACAGAGTGGCATTATCTTCATTGGATTTCACGCTTAATGTTTGTTCACTCTAATTTCAAGTCATGTGAATTGGCATCTTTATCGGCAAAAAATATAAAAAATAATAATAATAAAGGTGATGCATTCATGCTCTAGAAAGAAAAGAGATTTTGCTCATGATCAGCGTGATGTTACTTCTTCTTCTTGTTTTTTTTTTTGGTCGGGAAGCGTGATGTTACTTGATCCTTTGGTGATTGGATGCGTCATGCTGCTTTTAACGAACACGTGATAAACGTGTGCAATTTACAGCTGGGGAAAAGTGGAAATTAATAGGGTCTGCTTTTATAGCCTCGCTTTTATATAGAGTAATAATTGGAGACCTACAAAATTGGAACATAGTGGGGCTATTTGAGCACTATAAAAGAATTCATCAAAATGTGTCTTTGCATTATTAAGTAAAGAAAGTGAACGTGACTTTTATGTTGCATATGAATACATTCGTGCATATACGTATAATATATTGTTTGTGAATGAACAATCTTATTGTGATCCTTAGTTTTGTAGTTAAACCATAGTTATTAGTAATTTTTCACCTATTAAAATTATTTAAAAATTCATAAATCTATTGCAATTATTTCGATTCAATCATCAACTTATTTTTTTGATCAATTATGTTTATATTTTTTTTTACAATTATGTTAATTTAGTCCATTTGACCAAATTAGGCCGATTGGCATTGACATGGCCGCCGGCCAACTCTAGTAACGATATTTTAATAATATTTTATATTAAATTTTTATTCTTTTCTTTTCTTTTTTTCTTTTTCATTTTTCCCTCCTCCCTCCTTCCTCCTTTGGCTCTGGTGATGGGCTAAAGGGGGAGGCTAGTTGTTGAATTGAGGTGGTCGACCAATGCAAGCTCGCCTTGCTGTCCCTACCATCGCTAGGCAAGGGCAAGCTCACCCACCCACTAGTGAGGTGAGCCCTCACCAAATCTGGCAAGGGCGAGCCTAGACAATGACTGGGTGAGGCTAACCTCATCAATCCCCTAAGGAGGCTTGTCCTTGCCAATGGCTGGGTGAGCTCGCCCTTGCCGACCCATTGATGGGGTTGCTTTAGTCCGGCAACCAAACCTTCCCTTTGGCCAGTCGTTGAAGCCAAAGGAAGAAGGAGGAGTAGGAAAAAAAGAAAAGAAAAAATTAATAAAAAATCCAAAAAAAATATTTTTAAAAAATTATCACCGATGTAGGCCGACAACCATATCAATGACAGTTGGCCAAATTTGATTAGATGGATTGAATTTACAGAATTGCAAAATTTTTATGATTTAATTGATGAAAAAAATAAGTTTATAACTAAATCGGTACAATTGTAATAGATTTATGACTTTTTTGGTAATTTTCTCTATGAATGAAAATATAGATTGTGGCATATCCAAACTAGCTAAGATATCATCATTGTTTGAATAAGCTGAAATAGAAACTTAGAAGATGACTACTATCAATCATGTTTAAATTGCATTAATCTCGTGCTAAGAAGATGTCAAGTCCAAATGGAGCATAATAAAATTTGGGAAAATTTACCAATTTAGTCATAATTATATTATTTTTATATCAATTCCATCGTAATTTTTTCAATACATTCCCAAACCTTTGCACGATATTACAATATAATCCATCCAATAATTTACTGATGGATATCACTAACACGGTTATCTATAATTTGTTAACGTTAGCATATCATATAAGATAGCTAATGATTACTAGATCGTTATGTCAGCGTTTATCTACTCTAGTCACGTGAATTACCATCCTTGTCAGCAAACCACCCCGTCCCCCCTTTCAAAAAAGAAAAAGAAAGAAGCCGGCATTCTCATTTGCACGCTAATTGAACCTCCAACAAATCAATTCCAATTAAAGGGGATATGTGCTCTAGAAAGAAAGGTAATCTTGCTGATGATAAGGGTGATGTTACTTGTCTCTTTAATGATTGGATGGGTCATGCTGCTTTTTAACGAATCCTCGCGAAAAACGTGTGAAGTTTACAGCAAAGGATCAAGGGAAAGAAAAAGGGCCTGCATTGTAACTTTCACAGGTAGAAATTTTGGGATTCAGCGGCACTGATTTAGCACTATACTAAAAGAGAGTAAATTAAATATTTCACGATATTTTCAGATATTCCCTTATTCTATGTACTCCATTAGTATCATCAAGAGACTCATTATTAATAGAATTTCTATGTTCAAGAATAAACAATCTTGTGAAAATCCTTAGCTTTGAAGTTGTATCATCAATGGTTTGTCTCACTAGAAAATTCGACGTAGAGCCGGTCGTCCGATGTTGTTTCGCCGGTGCTAATGTAAACAATTCTTAATTTTTAATTTTTAATTTTTAATTTTATTTTATATCTGTTGCTTTTTCTTTTTAGGGTCAGTAAGGGTTACCGAGGACACCCGCCGATTGTGAAACCCTCACTAGATCTGGCAAGAGCTCGCCTTACCGATGGCTAGGTGAGATCATGTCCAACGATCAGCCCTCTCCTTTAGCAAATCGCGGGAAAAAGGAGAAAGGAGGAAAAAAATAGAGAAAGAAAAAAAGGAAAAAGAAAAGAAAAGGATAAAATATTCAAAAAATATTATTAAAAAATTATCCACCAGCATTGGCTGGCTCCACGTCAACGCTCATGGGTCAAAATTAGCCAGATGAAATAAATTTGTACCATTACAAAAGGTTTCATGATTTAATTGGCTAAAAAAATAGATTTAGCATTGAATTAATACAATTGTCATATTTTAGAACTTTTTGGTAATTTTCCCTTTATTTTGCACTTCAAATCTTTTTTCGCTTTACCCACAAAAGATTGGGGATCAAGTAATCAAAATAAAATGGATCATAGAACATCCGATCCAGTTAATATAATTTTTTTTTATTTTCTTTTGATTATGGGAATCTAATAAGGTTCTACTCTTTTAATATATTACCCACCTCTAATTGGTATTTGGTATCAAAGTTGATTTTTTTTTTTCATGTCATTTTTTGTTAGTCGCTTATGCTTTTTTTTTTTTTATGTTCTTGTCCAAAAAAGAAATTTCATTTCATGGAATAATTTTTATTTAAATGTTCGGTGTGCATTTTGGTAAAGGCACTGCGATCCGCCTTTTTTACTTGCTTTTCTACTGTGTGTATAACCTCTTTTATTGAATTTTATTGGGAAATTGATAAAAAAATTCATAAATTTTGATTCAACATGTAATATCATCTCTGGAATTTTAATTTGTTTCACATTGTCTTTGAATTATTAGTAAATATTTAATTTAGTCCATAAAGTATATAAAGGTGTTCACTGCTGTCCTTTTTGTTCATATAAGTTGACAAAATTTACTAATGTGGCTTCCGATTCGTTAAGTTTGAACGGTGAACCGAAAAAAAAAGTATACGTGGATTACCTAAGTAGGATATTCATATCAAGTCAAAATATCATATCCACATCATCAAATAATGATGGACATGTTAACATTCTATTTTTTTTCCTTATCCAAAGTAGATAAATAAAAAGATGGACATGTTAGCTTATCATTTTTAAAAAGAAAAAAATGACACAAATAGTCACTAAACTTTATTCTAATGTGCGATGTAGTCCATGAACTTTTAATTTGTTCAATATGATACTTAAACTTTAACTCAATGTGCAAATAATTTATTCTAATGTGCGATGTAGTCCTTGCTTGCATTTATATTGAGCGCCACAGTGCGAGCCATGCTTTTACAAAAATTGCTAGGCCGATGTCGATAGATAAATAAATTTGGTAACTTACCAATCTAATAATTTCAATCGATGGAGAATAAAATTTGGAATATTTCTCTAGGCGTTGAACAAAAATCATTAGACATCGTCATCCGTCACCTAGTTATTAAGAGATTTAATAGAATGCAATGTGGCATTCTCGCTGGTAAAAAATTGAGCATATACTAAATCAACTTCAGATTTATGGAAACAAATGATTTTAGATATTTAAAAACGAATTTGATATATAGGTAAAAGTCACCAAAAACTTTAAACTATGTAAATTGTAACACATTTCCCCTTATATTTTTGTGCTTATGTGACAAATTTATCATCAATCAAAACTTTGTCAATGAGAATGTTTAAAATCTATCTATGTGGACACCAAAAAACAAATAGTATTAACATGAAACTCACATAACTTAAACTTAAGTGAAATGAAATAAAAACGACATTGTTTTAATTGGAAAATTAATTAAAGAAACTTTGAGAGAATGTAAATATGTAATGTAAGTACATGCACAAGAAAAAGTATATGGTAAATGTATCGTCATGAACATAGTTTGAGATTATTTTGTAGCTTTTTCACTTATTATATATATGTAAGTGTGTGTCAATTACACTTATGTCGTTTAGTTTGAGATATCAGTCCAAATGATCCATCCTTCTAATTCCTATATTTGAAGCAGTGGAGCCCAAAGATATGACAGCCTTAAAAATTAGAAAAAGTTAAAATATCAGTGATTGTGTTGATTAACCCCCGCCGGGCCCGCAATTGACTCCGATTGCCACGCGAGAGAAAATGGAGAAGACTTTTGAGGAAGAATCCACGGATTGATTTCGCAAATCTCAATGACAACATTTAGAAATAAAAAAGAAATTTCAGAAATTATATTTGAGAACATACAGTTGAAAATCCTAAAACTTTTACTAGTGTGATATATACCCTCCTCCATATATTATCAAAAATCCTAAACTTTTCCAATTATCAGATTAATACAATTGCCCCATATATGACAAGGTAAGGGCATTGTGAGCCCCTCGCTAGCCTCACCAACCCTTGCTCTGTGGTCGGCCGAGGTCATGGGCCCTTAGCTAGTGGCTGATGGCCCCACTAGCCTCGTGTTAAAAGGGGAAAGAAAAGAAAAGAAAAATATTCACATCAGTATCTATCACGTGATATAAAATGAATGATGTTGATTGGGCCGCTACATCAGTGATATCCAATCAAAATAAGTTGGAATGACTATATTAGCAATTTGTTAAGAGACTTGAAATTAATTTGGCAAATCATTTAAATATTTAAGATTAAATTAATAAATTATCAAAATATTTATTACTAAATTATTAAAATTAAATTGACTATCATACAATAATTTATGACTCTCCAGATAATTTTTCCTTAAAAAGTTTGTATATCCTCTCCGTCGAAACACGTGCGATGATACAAGATTCCAGAAGGTGTGGAGATAAGCTTTAGGGCCACAAGATAATACAGCACCAGATTACCCACTCCCGTCCCT
>CM026417.1:3457655-3472311 GCA_014858505.1 Corymbia citriodora subsp. variegata | reverse complement strand
ACGTCTAGTTAGAAGCTTAGGTCCGGTCTGAGTTCGGCTCGAACCGGAAACCCTTTGTTTTACGCACGCACGCCAAGTGTTTGACGAAATGCCCCACTGAAAGCCGAAAGCACTATCCACTTCGAGCTCGAAAACCGACCAGCATTCGCTGCCATTCTTGTTGAATCATATTTGTTCGTCTTGTTCACACTTTTTTTGCATGATATTTGCGCAAAACAATAGTTTAGCGTCAAATTGGCGATGGTTTCTCTTCGCGTCGGAGAATAGCTTAGCGTCCGTCACCTGAGTGGGTGGCCGGCAGCTGTCGGTGCTGGCGGAGACAAGTGGCCGATGAATGACGGTGGTTCGGCGAGGTGGGGGTTTAAGCCGTCTCGGTCAATGGGGGTGTCCTGATGAAGTTGCAGTAAGGGTTTGTGAAAAAAAAGAATAAAATAAAATAAAAAAAAAGAAGAGGAAGAAGTTGCAGGCGAGAAAGCGTCGGGGCTGCATGAAGGGAAGCATGCAGGAGTCCACGTGAAGAAGCGTGGAGGCCAGGAGGAAGAAGACCAGAAAAAGAAAAAAAAGAAAAAATAATAATAAAAAGAAAGCAGAAAAAGACAAAAAAAGAAGTGAAAAAATTGGAAAATAGAAAAAATAGAAAAATAGGAATGGTGGGCTTCGTCTTGGGCTTGTGTACGCCGGGCTGGTTTCGTCGCGGGCCGGGATGGTTGGGCCGAGAGACAGAAATTAGAAGTGGGCTCTGTCTCTATTAATTTTTTTTGTGGGCTTTTAATTTTGTTTTTTGGCCCAAGCATGTGGGCCTCCTTTTGTTTTTTTTCTAGTGGGTTGGGTCGGCACGGTCTTCTGTGGCCCAATTCGGACCAACAGGGCCCGGGTCAGTCTAGTAGGGCCGGGTCCTTTGACCCGGTCCGAATTATTTATTAAAAAAACAAAATCTATTAAAATTAAAAAAATTCAGAAAATCATAAAAAACATAAAAAAATATTAAAAAACCATAAAAAATTTCAGAAAATTCAGAAAATTCATGGAAAATTCAGAACCCTGAAAATTTATAAAAAATTTTCAAAAAAAAATAAATAAATATTTTTTTAATTTAAAAAAAATCAAAAAAATATTAAAATATTGAAAATTCCAAAAAAATTTCAAAAATCCCAAAAACTCCAAGTCTGTTTTAGAGTTTCCCAAAAGGCTCTAAAATAATTCTTGGACCATTTTCTCTTAAAAAAAATGTCGGGGAATTATCGGTCTAAAATTGTGCTCAAAACTGAGCAAGCCCTTACGGCTTTACCTTAGGGTTTTAAGTATCCTCAGATACAATTGCCCTTGATTGCATGCTTATGATGGGATGATTATGGTTTTCCCTTAGTTTAATTAGGATTGCTATTTATTTATCTCTTGATGCTAGGTGTTTATTTTCTCTTGCAATTTATTGAATGTTTTCTTTAATTGCTTATTGTTGTTTTATTAACTGTGCACCTGCATGATCACCTCACATGTTAGTGGTTAAGTCTAAAATCAATCCAAACTGCCTGACAAAAATCTTTTTGAAATGAACAAGATTAGGTACTGAAAGGGCATTAATTGGCTAATTAGTGTAATCAAGTTCCCGACCCTAGATTCTCTGGTTGCGTAGAAAGTGAGGCACTCTCCCATGCCTCACTTGGTTTCTAGCCGACCCCAATAGGCTAGTAGCGACTCCTTATTTGAAAATTTTCATGAACTCTCAATGTCACGCGAGGTATGGGCTTGGGAGAGCCTATGTCCAATGAGGGTCCTGGACCCGCCCTATGGACAATACCCCTAAACCTATTTATTCAGATATTCCTCTCCCCCATTTGGAACGTAAAAAAGAGGTCACGACATATAACTAATAAAATCAGATAAAATACTTGACAAACAAAAAAGAAAAAGAAAAAGAAAGCTCAATATACAAGGTGGGCTTACGCTATTCTCTTCTTGGAGTGGGCTAGTCCCTAATGCCACTAAGAGTGAAGTCTTTATCTCAGGAGGTTCTGAGACTACTAAACACCAGATACAACAACAGCTTGGCTTTAATCTCGGGTCCCTTCCTGTGCGTTACTTGGGTGTGCCCATTATAACATCGCGACTAAGCAAAGCAGACTGCAACGCCCTAGTAAGCCGGCTCACGGCTAGAGTTCAATCTTGGACTCATCGATTCCTCTCCTTTGCAGGCCGACTACAACTTATCAAGTCGGTGCTACATGCCATCTAAGCTTATTGGGCCTCCATATTTTGGCTCCCTTCCTCCGTGGTGAGTAAGATTGAACAAATTTACAGACAATTCCTCTAGAAAGGCCTTGCCATGGGCTTGGGAGGTGCTAAGGTGGCTTGGGACGATGTCTGCCTTCCATACTCAGAAGGAGGACTTGGGATTAGAAGGATTAGGGACAGCAACATGGCAGCTATTGCTAAACACATTTGGTTGCTTTTCACTGATAAAGAATCGCTATGGTATAAATGGATACATGCTACATACCTCAAAAGGAAGAATTTTTGGATTTCTTCCACCCTTACCCACTGTTCTTGGGCTTGGCGAAAGATCCTTGCCCTAAGGGAGGTCTTTAAACCCCATTTCAGATGGAAACTAGGAGATGGGGAATTAATATCGCTCTGGTTTGACCCATGGCTTGGTATTGGTTCTCTAGATTCTATTTTTTCAAACAATTACATATACCAATCGGACCTCCTCAGAAATTCAAAGGCCAAGGATCTTTACTCCGATGATGGTTCACAGGTACGCCAAGAGCTATTATTGTGGCAGATACCGATTTCCCATCTTTCAATTGGTCAAGATACATTTACATGGGTTCAGGATTTCGTCGAGAAATTTTCAAATGCTTCGGCCTGGGCCACAATCTGGCGGGTACATAGCCAGGTTCACTGGTCCTCTTTTGTTTGGGACAAGGCATTGGCCCCTAGACATCAATTTCTTCTTTGGCTTATAACTAAGAATCGTTTCTCCACACAGGTGTACCTCATGACGTTTGGCAGGATTCCTAATGCTGTGTGTGTTTTTTGCAAGTCTACACCTGACTCAGTCAACCATCTGTTTTTTGAGTGCCATCTCGCTAATGATATGGCAAAATTCTAGGCTACTAAATGTAACCTTCCATGGAGCAACTCCTTGTGGTCGAACAATCTACTTTGGGCTATTAACTCTGTATCTGGTAAGGGATTCTACCGAGAGATAGCTCGCTTCTCTTTTGGAGCACTATGTTATATCATTTGGAAGACCAGAAATGATATTCTCTTCCGAGAACGCAATTTCTATGCTCCTTCCATGAAGTTGTACCTATTTAAGGTGGTGAAGGATAAATGCATCACTTACAAGTCGGTTTAGGACAACCCCAGGAATAGAAGGATGCAGCGTAGCTAGGGAATAGACTCTCGTATTTTTGGAGTTGAGCCGCACTTGGCTTAGATTAGGATGGTTGGGGTTCTCGTTAACCCAAACTCTTTGTTGTTATTTCCATACCGTGGTGACCGCGGTACCTTTCTACTCCAGCGACATATCGTCCGATGGAGTATGGGTAGGTACCAGGCTCTACCCCCCTACTGTACAGTTCTCTGGTTGTTTCTAATACAATCTTACCTTACCAAAAAAAAAATATATATATACAAAATCAAAAGCGAGGATGGATAATGTTCCAAAGTTTTGAAGCCCTAATTTTATATGAATGTTGGACATTATTCAATACTGTAAAATTGAAAAGGGTGGGAAACATGCATCACGAAACGATGTGATTTCAATATACAAAATCAAAAGTGAGGATGGATGTAATAGGTGCCTTTTTTTTTTATCGCAGGGATTACTTTCTAGATGCCATGTTCTTCCCTTGGCAAGTAAGACCAAGTATCATTCTGTTCAGGAGAAGTAGGTACCCTAGAGGGTAACATGTCGATTAGCTTTTGACTTTTGACTTTTATATCTAATATGTCGATTTCGGCTTTGAAGTTTAGAATTCGTTATATCTTTAAAAAGCAGCACATATTGGCATTTATGATCATCTATCAAGCTGGGATTCAACTGTTGGATGTTATTAGTTTTTTTTTTTTTCTCAAAAGTTAATATAAAGAGTGACACTTTCTACTTTCACTCGTAAATCGACCATCAGTCTCTTTTACAATCGATGTGGAATAACCCTAACATTCTTTCTCTCATTATCGGTATCTTTTACAACTAATGTGGGATGTCTTATAAAAGTCTATTCTATAACTAATATGGAATAACCTGATAATCTCTACCTCACATATCATGCCTTGGTTGGAGTCGCAATAACCTGGTTCTTTCGTATGACTGTTAAGTTTAGAATTATTGGTAACCTAGCTCTACTTCAGGGAAAATTATCTAAAAAATCATAAATCTATTACTTTTTTGCCAATTCAATTTTAAACTTTTTAATTTTATCAATTAAATCATAAATTTTTTTATATTTTACCAATTGAGTCCGTTTAGTCAATTTTAGTCAAAATTTACTAACATGGACATTGATTGTCCTACACAGCATGACCAACGCTGACGTTGATTTTTTATAAATTTTTAATATTGTTTTCAATTTTTTTATTAACTTTATCATTTTTCTCTATTCCTTCTCCTTTTCCCTTTTCCCTTCTTTATTTTATTTTATTTTATTTTATCTTTTATCTTTTTCCCTTTTTCTTTCCGCCGGCCACCGCTAGGCCTCGTCGATGGGTGGCAAAGATCACCAGGCTTTGGCGATGACACCCCCGCCTGCTCCTCCTGAAGTTTGCCATTGACAGTGGCGGACGGTTCACATCGATGCATCGGCAGGAACGGCCGTACCTCTGCCTCCGATATCCGATCTACATGCGAAACGTTCGGTCAAAAACTTCAAAACGAAGAAAGTTTTCCTTCTCTCCTCCTGTGAGATCTGTTTAGATATAAAGAAGACTTCCCACCTAATGAAGTGAAGGTCTCGCGGTCACGGTGAGAGGGCCTGTGGAGGTTGAAAGCGATTGCAGAGAGGCTGAGCAGGGAAGGCTGACTGCTGTGAGGGAAGCTCAAGCTCAGAGACAAGCCCAGATATTCCTTTGCCACCGTCTGTTTCCTCGATTTTCTCTACGTCTCTTCTCCAGGCACAGCGGAGAACACCCAAGAACCACCTTTCCTTTTGAGGCTGAAAGAATAAATATTTTGTCCATGGCCAGCGGAGGTCGCCGGGCCGGGATAGGCAAGGGCAGCCCTTCACCCAGATCGGGTGAGGGTGAGGGTTGCCCTCACCTTGGACGGTGGAGGGAAAAAGGAAAAAATAAAAAAGAAAAAAGAAAAAGAAAAAGAAAAAGAAAAAGAAGTAAGTATAGAGAAGAAAAGGAAAAAGAAGAAGAAGTAAAAGATGAAAAATTGAAATATATATTAAAACGTTATTAAAAAATTGTTTAGGTCAGTGTCTATCATGTCACATAAAACGATCGGCATCCACATTAGCGAATTCCAGTCAAAATTGATTGAATTGACAACATGTAAAAAGATTTATGACTCAATTAGCAGAATTAAAATGTCTAGGACTGAGTTTGATAGATTTAAAACCTCTTGGACAATTTTTCCCACCAATACCGGTGTTAGTGGTCTTGAACCTTTCTCACTTTAAAAGCTAGCTTAAAAGCGAAAAAATTTCTCACATTCATAAATCGACCGCCATATCCTTCCATAACCCCAACACCAACATTGTTTCTTTTCCAATTAATCAGTGTGTGTTATTCTTCCACTTTGCACGCATGCTGTGCGGTTGGCTCTATAAAGAGATGGACGCAAGAGCAAATAAACAAGCAAGTCACTCAACTTCTTTTTATCATCTTCTTCGTCCTTCGTATTAACCTTACTTGATCTCTTGTTTTCTTCCTTCCATTGAGGAAGATACATAGAGAAGTGGGCATTGTATGACCCCTCTCACAGCGGCGACATGGCGAGTATTACAGCCAATTTGGCCATAATGGACATCATTGACAAGCATCAATTCATAGACTCGATCATAAGAGAACATTTTTATGATTCCTCTATTGAAGAAAAGTGCAATGTGAATGATCGCAATTGTGAAAGTATCTTATGAACCACAAATTCTTAAAAAGTGAGCTCCATAATAATTTTTAATTATTTATTATTAACTTTTTTGTGATTCAAAGAACAGACTGTTAATCTCACACGAAGAATGGTCATATAAGTATTTCTTAAAAAAACTAATAAATGGACATTTGAGTCAATGTGGGAAGGTGGAAAAAGCATAGGGATAAAATGGTCATACCATATAGAAGGGAGTGTGTGAGTTAGACGCGGAAGCAAGAGACAAAGTGGTCGAGAGACATAGAAGGGAGTGTGTGAGTTAAAACAAGAAAGGAAAAATGGCGACCCATTTTCATTCTAATTTTTAAAAAAATTAAAACTACACTTTTACTTCATTTATTTCCATAAAAATAAAGAGCTAATTATTCATGATGAGATTGTAATTTCACCACAAGACTGAATGTATAAGAAAAATGCTTATGTGAAGGACTACTTTAAAACCTATTTTAGAACGCAAAAAAATAATAATAAATAATTATAGAATATTGTTAGGTCCATTTCTTTAAGAATTTGTGGTTCGTAATATGTCGTTGCTCTCATAATAGCCCAAAAATTATTATATTGGAAAAGCTCAAATCTTTTTGCGTAGAGATGACACTGTCGAGTGTGTTCTTTTCACAAGCAAAATGATATTTGGTTTCGTTTGCTAAGGAAATTATATCGTATATAAAAAGTAATTATCTTTCTATTATTATTATTATTATTATTATTATTATTATTATTATTATTATTATTATTATTATGTTTATTATTATTATGTTTATTATTATTATGTTTATGTTTATGTTTATGTTTATGTTTATGTCACGTGCCCATTTCCTACCCTTTTCAATTTTATGATATCGATATACGTTAAAAAGTCTAATAATATTAGTGCTTCGGTCCTATGACCTTTCTGTGTAGAGATGTCACTGTCGAGGGTGCTCTTTTTGCGAGCAAAATGATACTTGGCTTCTTCTACTAAGGAAAGAACATCACATCTAAAAGGTAGTTACTGTTGGAAAGAAAAGCACATCTTACATTGTGTGGCACGATTCCCACCCTTTCAATTTTACGATATTGAACTTTGTTCAAAAGTCCGATAAGATTAGCACTTCAATACTATGATCTTCACCGTCGCTGCTAGAGGGGTAGGACAATGCCAAGATGAAGAAGATGATGATGATGGAGGAGACATTTCGGGTGAAACCTACTTCTTATGATTTATAGGTGGATCGATCTCTCCAGATGGTTATAGATCAGTAAACTTTGTAGAAATGCATCCTCTTTCAAGATAAACCCTCGTCTAGTAATACCGTTGCCTATTTGATGATTCCTCTATTGAAGAAAAGTGCAATGTGAATGATCACTACTGTGAAAGTATCTTATGAACCACAAATTCTTAAAAAGTGAGTTCCATAATAATTTTTAATTATTTATTATTAATTTTTTTGTGATTCAAAGAACATACTATTAATCTCACATTAAGAATGGTCATATAAGTATTTTTTAAAAATAATAATAAATGGGCCCACATTTGAGTCAATGTGGGAAGGTGGAAAAAGCATAGGGATAAAATGGTCATACCATATAGAAGGGAGTGTGTGAGTTAGATGCAGAAGCAAGAGACAAAGTGGTCGAAAGACATAGAAGGGAGTGTGTGAGTTAAAACAAGAAAGGAAAAATGGCGACCCATTTTCATTCTAATTTTTTAAAAAATTAAAACTACACTTTTACTTCATTTATTTCCATAAAAATAAAGAGCTAATTATTCATGATGAGATTGTAATTTCACCACAAGACTGAATGTATAAGAAAAATGCTTATGTGAAGGACTACTTTAAAACCTATTTTAGAACGCAAAAAATTAATAATAAATAATTATAGATTATTGTTAAGTCCATTTCTTCAAGAATTTGTGGTTTGTAATATGTCGTTGCTCTCATAATAGCCCAAAAATTATTATATTGGTAAAGCTCAAATCTTTTTGCGTAGAGATGACACTGTCGAGTGTGTTCTTTTCACAAGCAAAATGATATTTGGTTTCGTCTGCTAAGGAAATTATATCGTATATAAAAAGTAATTACCATTGGAAAGAAAAGCACATATTATTATTATTATTATTATTATTATTATTATTATTATTATTATTATTATTATGTCACGTGGCCCATTTCCTACCCTTTTCAATTTTATGATATCGATATACGTTAAAAAGTCTGATAATATTAGTGCTTCGGTCCTATGACCTTTCTATGTAGAGATGTCACCGTCGAGGGTGCTCTTTTCGTGAGCAAAATGATACTTGGCTTCTTCTACTAAGGAAAGAACATCACATCTAAAAGGTAGTTACTGTTGGAAAGAAAAGCACATCTTACATTGTGTGGCACGATTCCCACCCTTTCAATTTTATGATATTGAACTTCGTTCAAAAGTCCGATAAGATTAGCACTTCGATACTATGATCTTCACCGTTGCTACTAGAGGGGTAGGACAACGCCAAGATGAAGAAGATGATGATGATGGATGAGACATTTTGGGCGAAACCTGCTTCTTATGATTTATAGGTGGATCGATCTCTCGAGTGATTATAGATCAGTAAACTTTGTAGAAATGCATCCTCTTTCAAGATAAACCCTCGTCTAGTAATACCGTTGCCTATTTGATAATTCCTCTATTGAAGAAAAGTGCAATGTGAATGATCGCTATTGTGAAAGTATCTTATGAACCACAAATTCTTAAAAAGTGAGTTCCATAATAATTTTTAATTATTTATTATTAATTTTTTTGTGATTCAAAGAACATACTGTTAATCTCACATTAAGAATGGTCATATAAGTATTTCTTAAAAAAAATAATAAATGGGCCCACATTTGAGTCAATGTGGGAAGGTGGAAAAAGCATAGGGATAAAATGGTCATACCATATAGAAGGGAGTGTGTGAGTTAGACGCGGAAGCAAGAGACAAAGTGGTCGAAACACATAGAAGGGAGTGTGTGAGTTAAAACGAGAAAGGAAAAATGGCGACCCATTTTCATTCTAATTTTTTAAAAAATTAAAACTACACTTTTACTTCATTTATTACCATAAAAATAAAGAGCTAATTATTCATGATGAGATTGTAATTTCACCACAAGACTGAATGCATAAGAAAAATGCTTATGTGAAGGACTACTTTAAAACCTATTTTAGAAAGCAAAAAATTAATAATAAATAATTATAGATTATTGTTAGGTCCATTTTTTCAAGAATTTGTGGTTCATAACATGTCATTGCTCTCATAATAGCCCAAAATTTTTTATATTGGTAAAGCTCAAATCTTTTTGCGTAAAGATGACATTGTCGAGTGTGTTCTTTTCACAAGCAAAATGATATCTGGTTTCATCTGCTAAGGAAATTATATCGTATATAAAAAGTAATTACCATTGGAAAGAAAAGCACATATTATTATTATTATTATTATTATTATTATTATTATTATGTCACGTGACCCATTTCCTACCCTTTTCAATTTTATGATATCGATATACGTTAAAAAGTCTGATAATATTAGTGCTTCGGTCCTATGACCTTTCTGTGTAGAGATGTCACCGTCGAGGGTGCTCTTTTCGCGAGCAAAATGATACTTGGCTTCTTCTACTAAATAAAGAACATCACATCTAAAAGGTAGTTACTGTTGGAAAGAAAAGCACATCTTACATTGTGTGGCACGATTCCCACCCTTTTCAATTTTATGATATTGAACTTTGTTCAAAAGTCCGATAAGATTAGCACTTCGATACTATGATCTTCACCGTTGCTGCTAGAGGGGTAGGACAACGCCAAGATGAAGAAGATGATGATGATGGATGAGACATTTCAAGCGAAACCTGCTTCTTATGATTTATAGGTGGATTGATCTCTTGAGATGATTATAGATCAGTAAACTTTGTAGAAATGCATCCTCTTTCAAGATAAACCCTCGTCTAGTAATACCGTTGCCTATTTGATGGAACGAGTACATTGCTATCAAATAAATACATACAAAAAAGAAGCATTTTGGACATTTCATCGCAATAAAACCCAAACTAAAAATTTCACTGGAGTTTGATCTATTATAGACCCATCAAATGGGTGGGTTGGGTTAAGTTGCATTTGGGTTGGGTCAAAAATGTTGTAACACAAATAGACATATTAGTTCCGTTTTGACCGATTTTCATGCAATGCAAATTCTAGTGATTCATACCCAATCTGACTCATAATATTAAGACATTTTCATATTTAATCCAACTTAAGAAAACCCATTCCCAAACTAAGGTAAGAATGCATGGTGAATAAGTGTATCATAGAAGTGGATTGCGTCTAAATAAATTGTCACCTATATTATGTTTAGATCCATTTACTTTAATATAACTAACATAAAAATGGTCTAACAAGTTTTCAATCTATTGTAATTTTGTCAATTCAATACTAAATTTTTCAATTTTGTCAATTGAGTCTTAAAATTTTTTATCTTTTCCTAATTGAGTCCCTTCAATCAATTTTAGCAAGAATTCGCTAATATGAATGCTAAACGTCTTACATTGCACGGTTGGCGCTAATGTGGATAATTTTTTATTTATTTTTTTGAATTTTTTACTAATTTTCCCTTTTTTCCTTGTTTTTCTTCTCTATTTTTTTTTTTATATGGTCGGCAACGGTCGCTGAGCTCTCACCTAGAAGGCCATCTTGGCCATGGACATGGGCCTCACAACCCTCGTCAGTGGCCAGTGAGGTTTTTCTCCATTTCTTTTCTTTCACCTTTTATCCAATTTGCCTCCTCCTGATTCCTAGCCAACTCTACATGCCAAGCATGGATAGGTTTAGGACTTTGGGGCAATCTTAATCTTTTTGGGACCACATGCAATTACTCCCTACCTCTGGATGATCTAAATCTTTCTTACTGTGTAAGATTGTTGAATGGGAGGATCGGATCGGATCGGGTTGGGTTGAAAATGTTTCTATCCAAATTAATCCATTTAACTTATTTTGATCAATTTTTTTTGCAATACAAATCTAGTAATCATATCCAATTTGACATGTATCCAATCCATACCTAATCTGGCCTATAACTAAAACACATTCATATTTAACATGACCTAACAAAACCTATACTCACCTATTTAACCTATTTTAAACTCTTCATATGTAAATGTTATTGGAACAATTTCTTATGGAATTGAAAAATAAATCAGCACAATAAAAAAATGTAAGTAAATAAGTAAAAACGTAAAAGAAACCTAAAGATTGTGAAACTTATTTAAATTATAAAAGTATAAATGTTTTGCGATGACACATACTGCAAATGGGTACTTATTTCGAGTCAATTTAATCCTTTTTTTGGTTGCTAAATCCAATTTATGACCGAGTGTGTTAGTTCAGTTTCCCACAATTGAGACAAAATTATAGGGTTTTTCCTTTTTTATAATGACAAAACTCTAGGTTTTTTTGGTAGTAAACAAAATTATAGGTCGAAAAGTTAAACATTGTGTGTAAAGGCAGTTTTTTTAAGCCGAAAATGTTGGTGGTGTTTTAGTTATTATTTAAACATGAGAAATGCTGGTACCGCTGAGCTCTCAAGGAAAATATGAAATAGATAAATAAATGAGGACGAAAATGAAGCAAATGCAAAATAATAAAAAAGAAAAAGAAAAAGATGACTTCGCATTCATTTGTGTTGGGTGGCAGATAAAGCAAAAGAGCGACAGTGTACTCTACCTGTCAATTCCACCCTCCACCTTCAAAATGAGATGCTAATCAGTCCAATTGCCAACCCACGATAGAGCCAACCCACGCCCCATCACCGTTGCATCCAAGACCACCTTCAAAATCTAACGTGGCGGCTTGCGTGGACAATAGCAGGTAAACAAAACCAACATGAATCTAATGTGGCTGTAGGAATATTAAGAGAGAGAGAGAGAGATCATGTTACTGATACAAGTTTGGAGGTACTAGTAACATAGAAAAAGAGTCAAGGGTATTGGCAGAACTTATGATCTTTGGTAGTTGAAGCCGAGTATTATTGTCAACTAGTACAAGTTTAGGGGCATCGGTAACATAAGAAAAAAATTGGGGGATTAATATCACCATAGGCAAAGTCTAGGGTTTTTGTTTTTACAGTAAACATGTGGTATTTTTGTTACACTGATAGTGATCTAGTACAATTTTAAAATTTTGGCAACACAAAAAATAATATGAAGTACCAGTGTCATAATGGGCATAATTTATATTTTTGGTAGTGTTTTCTCGGGCTTTATTAACATAATAGTATTTCGGTAATTATAAGAATAAAAGTTTATTGAAAGCCATAAATTCTTAAAAGAATGAACCTCATAATAATTTATATTTTTTATCTTTTGTGATAAAAAAATTATTATTTTCATAATAGGTTAAAAATCGCTACCATTCATTTTCTCCATTTTCTCTTATTCAAAATAGGTGGAAAACGCGCGACACATCACAATCCCACTAGGTGCTTTTCTTTCTGACTAAAAAGTGCAATCGATACTGCACTCGCTTAGTGGATACTGTAGCGCGTGGTCCCCTAGAAGACAGGGCAAAACCCAGGATATACTTTACTTGGCGAATGCAACCGAGTATCATTTAGTCCCGTGAAACCCAGCGCCCTCGACGGTAACATCGCCATAAATGACCATCACGTCAAAGAGTTAATGACGGGCTTGTTTTACTCATAAAATGCATTCCACGGCGGACAGCATTTAGGTGATCTTGGGTCTGGGCTTACTTTAGCTTTACATTTTGTCCTTTTAAATAGGATACCTTCGGTACGGATATATATTTTATTAAGAGAAAGTGTATTTGAGCTGGGATCCACAATGTTCCTTTTCGAAAACCGTAGGGACTAATTCCACGTTTACTCTCCCACTTTGCATGCATGCACACTGCGTGGTTATCTATATAAAGAGACGGACGCAAGTGAAAAATACCCATCCACGTCTATCATCTTCTTCTTCTTCATCCTTCTGATTAACCGTACTTGATCTTCTACTTTTTCTTCCTCTCGCCATCTAAGAGACATGGAGACATTGGCGTCGTCCTACTCCTCTTGCGGCAATGGTGGCAGCAACATGACGAATGCCATGGCCAATTCCGAAATAATCGACTTCATCAACAACCATCGGTTTCGAGACTTGGTCATAGGAAAGTCATCTTATGACTCCGTCACTGAAGAGAAATGCAATGTGAATGATCTCCTCCAGATCACCAACAACATATTTGCTGAGGCCATCTCACTCGTCAAGAAGGACGGTGACACCATAAAGGTATCAAATAGGGACCGAGATGCTCAAGAAGGTCGTTCGTAATGGACGGCTGTGTGGAAGTTGCTCCTAATTGCTTGAGACTTTATTGCTGTTGCAGGTTCGTATGGATGTCTCAGAATCCACTGTGCCAAGCAACATTTCACATCTGATCAAATGGATCGGCTGTCAGGTTTGCTGTTTATCATGTCGTTTTCGAATCCTATGTCAATACTAAAATATTATTTAGTACATCCGAATTACAAAATAAATATTTATGCTGGATTGTTAATATGCTTTTGTGCATTTGAGATGTTTTTATTTGATTTCGAATGGAAAAAGTCAAAATGTTCTTGTTGTCTTCTTCTTCTTCTTCTTCTTCTTCAGATGACATGCGAGGCTACGCACGGCAAAGACGTGGAGGAGAAGTTGCTGGCGATCTTCCTGAAGCTATCAAGCTATCGTCGGACCACCCAAGTCGTGTTGGTCCTCGCAGCGTTGGCTCTGCAATACGGCGAATTCTGGTACATCTCGGAAGCTCCTTCCACCCTGTCCACGGGCATCTTGAAGGGCCTGAGCTCACTGAAGAAGAAGCTCATATCCGATGAGAAGAAGAAGGCGGCGATAACTCCACTCAACCAGGTGGTCAACGACCTCTTGGAGTTGACCACTTCCTTGGTTAGTCTCTACGAGCGGGTGACTGAGCGCCGGAAGCCCGTGCCTGAATTGGTGAAAACACTTCGAACAATACCCAGGTGGAGCTGCGAGACCATCATCGCCATCCTGGCCGCCGGAAACTTTTTTGCCAAGCTTACCGATGTCGATTATAAGTACGACCGCCGCTTCTTGGTTGATATATCTGATACTGCATGAGCACGCCATGTGTTTGTCGAAATGCCAACTAGAAAATACACCTTTTGTTCTCCGGTTCTTTTCGTTGTTTTTAAGACCCTTTAGATTTTGAAACATGAGATAACGGGAGACTCACAGGCTGACTGTTCATATGCACTTGCTCTGCTATATTCCTATGTTTTTCTGGTACAATAAGGTGACGCACAAGAAGATGGAGCTCTGCTTTTTGGTCTAGTGATTCACACTTATTTGCAATGATCTCAGGTTTGAAGAGAGAGACGTGGTGCGTCTTACGTCGAGCCTGTCGGTCAGGAAGAGGGCTGTTCTCACGGCGGTCGTGGCTTGTGAGAGGCAAATAGGTAGCCCAATCATGGATAGTTGATTTAGTTCGTTGATATTCTTCTCACGTTCGACGGCTCAATGTCCTCATTTCATTGATTTTAGCCCG
>CM026417.1:3438743-3452935 GCA_014858505.1 Corymbia citriodora subsp. variegata | reverse complement strand
CATTTTGCCTGCGACAGACGTCATCTGGGTTGCCATTTATTCCAGCCGAGACATCAGTTTCGAGTGTTGAGGCGACTTTCTCGACCCCACCAAATTCCTGGAGGTGGCCGAGGTCCTTGCCCTTGACCAGCTGGGTGAGCTGTGACTGATCAATGTTGAAGGAGCTGGGATGATCAGAGCCAGGGCTCCGAGCCTGGTCAGGGATCGAAATCGAAGTGAAGGAAGGAGATTTTCGTGGGAAAGACTTGTTGGTTTTCTTTGTGGAGATAGTGAAGGCTCGGGAGCAATATATGGTTGCGAAGGCCTGATGCCATGGCCTAGCAAACTTGAGCATAGCGGGCAAGTCGAGAGAGACCTCGTAGCGGACATAGTCGCCACGGAGAATGCTGGTCATGGCTGGGAAGAGACGCACGGGCTCTGGTGATCCTCAAATGAGGTAGGGGTCGCCCGGTGCAAATGGCAAGACAAGAGGAAAAGCTGTGATGTTTGTTGGCGTTTGGTTTAGCCGCTCAAAAGTGCAATTTTGGAATCTGCGGATTGAGGTTGGGAGCCAAGACCCGAGGACCGCATTCTTTTTATAAGCAACCTTTCTCGGTTACGCGGCGCGCCGCCTTTTTTTTGGGGGGGGGAGTCTTTTGTATCCTCGCTTCTCTTGACGATAACGAAACACGAATTGACTTCTTGCTTTTCGCAGTAATATATTTTGCGAGTCGTTTATGAGATTTCCAGGGAAATCGAGGGACGTCGGACGCCGCATCTGCCGACGAAAGTGGGAACCCAACCGCCGGTGCGGTTTGTTTTACACGACATCGACATGGTGTTTATTATCGGTTCGTTCGAGGAAAAGGAACGCCATGTTCACGCCCCACACCGTCTTGAGGAACGCGGCGTCTTTGTATTTTCCTTTATTTCCTCGTTCGATCATGTGATCGGTAGATTATAATTATACATATCACTCGCATTCATGCTTCTTTTATTTTATTTTTTTTATTTTTTGTTCGATTTGGTCGTGAATGATGCCCGCGTTTGTAATGTTGCAATAAAAGATTTTGTTAAGAGGACCTTTCCTCTCTCTCCAATCCGGGATGGAGGAAAGCACGACCGTGTGATGCACGCATGTAATTAGAGGGAAATTATTTCAGCAAGCCGTATTGCGGGAGCCATGCTCGGAATAGTCACTTGACAAGCATAGTAGGCAAATATCGTGATCGGAAGGCCTCATCTTGAAGTCAGCACGTGATCATTTGGTGCGAGCGAGGGTCAGCATCATGCACGAGCAATGCTGAAGAGACCAGGATAAATTAGAGCAGATGCAAAGGAGTAATATGCGATTATAATGAATTCAAATGGGAAGGGGTGGGTGACACGTTTGAGGTTCGATTAAGTTGCACAAAGATGGACCATTTATGATGGTAGTGACCGAGCCATCAGCGCTTTCAATGGCAAGGCCCACCCTCCAAAAGTCAATTGATCCATCGGACTAAGATGGTACAAACAACGAGACAGATCAACGCAGTTAATGAAACAGATATTGCCATGGAAGAATCCAAGGTTATCGTGTAGCATGAGGATATCGATTAATGGTATAGATTGTCATGTATCATGAAAATGTGAGGTGAATTAGGGATCATTATGTATCATGATAACACAGATAGACATGAAGATCATTAAAAAGAATCAACAGAGTTAGATCAAGTCGATTCAATCGGAAGGGATCGAAGATTGAGGATCCCACTGCACCAATTAAATCGATAATTCATATTTTTTTGTTCTTCTTTTTGGTAAAAGAGCATTGGATACTCCACGTAGGAGTTGCGTGGTTGACGGATCTGTCCTGGTGTATATACCCACACGCCGACGTACATTTTCTCGGATTCTTCTTTCCACAACCACTCTTGACATTTCCCCTCTTTAGTAAAGAAATCGATCAGTGAGAACGGTGAGAGTTTTTTTTTTTTTCCTATTCTATTCATACTCTTGACTTTCACTCTCATATTTTTATCATGTCTTCTTGCAAGACGTGAGAATCGAAACTCACACCTGAAACTAAATTGTCCCCACCCTAAGCTCCTAACCAACCACCTTTCCATTTCAATGTGAATAGGATGACTATTGGGGTAAACCTCGAGTAGTTAGAATGTGAGAGTTGAGAGATATGAATACTATTATTACTTTCTTTCCTAACGGTACAACTTTGGGGAAAGTTCGGAGAGATTTAGCTAAGGATTTCCATTCATTTTCCTTCCCCTACCATTAGGGTATAGATAGATCAAATTCTGCGTGCACATGGTTAGGAACAAGATTAGATGCATCATTTAATGTTGTTTACCCTCTTTCCACACCCACTCTTGACATTTCCCCTCTTTCGTAAAGAAATCGATCAGTGAGAATGGTAAGAGTTTTTTTTTTTTCCTATTCTATTCGTACTCTTAACTTTCACTCTCATATTTTTATCATGTCTTCTTGCAAGACGTGAGAATTGAGACTCACACCTAAAACTAAATTGTCTCCATCCTAAGCTCCTAACCAACCACCTTCCCATTTCAATGTGAATAGGATGACTATTGGGGTAAACCTCGAGTAGTTAGAATGTGAGAGTTGAGAGATATGAATACTATTATTACTTTCTTTCCTAACGGTACAACTTTGGGGAAAGTTCGGAGAGATTTAGCTAAGGATTTCCATTCATTTTCCTTCCCCTACCATTAGGGTATAGATAGATCAAATTCCACGTGCACATGGTTAGGAACAGAATTAGATGCATCATTTAATGTTGTTCGCCAAATGAACAGCTAAACGTTAAAATTATGAGAAGCAAGTGCATAGAACTTATTCGGGGCGGTTCCTTCGGCCAGCCGCACACTCCTTTGTCTACGTCAAGAGTCCATTTATGAGAAGGGGTTAGGGAAAGCTTCCAATAATGACAACTATCTTTTTAATTGGTACTGCAGAGGGCCAGAGAAATTTTCGAGTTATTAATTAGGTATAGAAAGTGACCAAGAAGCCACCGGTTTCGCTTGGTGGGCCGGAATTTTGGTTCTCTTTTATAGTCACAATTATATGTTGCATGATCCAATATATTTGATATTGTTTAGGAAATTGCATAATAATCACTAGGAATTAAAAAAAAAAAAAAAAAAGTCTCTCAAAAGCTCTAGCTGCTTAAGACTTGCTGCAGGAGCAAGCCAGAAAAAATGAAAGATAAAATCATCTAATTTGATTCGTTCTTAATGGCTAAGAGATGATCATCTTAGGATGCTTCTTCTGTCGATGGATGCTCCTATGGTTCATGGTTTCTCTTGACTAGTGGCTCATCCGGGCTCATTTCTTAACCAACCTACTCCCAAAGAAGCCAAAAAAAGAGTGCTAGACAGACAAGCTTCCCTCACCAAACTCCCTAAGCAAGGGTAGATCCGAGACCAAAAACTTCTTCCTTATCACTGTTCTCGAGTTTAAGCCCGTGAATGAAATTCGACCCAACATAAATTGTCATTTCTGGACTCACAGATATGGGTCATGGAAATCCACACTTCTTTTCGGTGTCGTAGGTCCGAATTTGGCGGAGGGTTTCCTTGCTCGTGCGAGAGTGGTCACCTAGCAAAGCAGAAGAGGGAAATAAATACACACAAAATAGAATATTCCACACGCATGTCGAAGGGGCACTCGGCTGAAGGCGGAAAGGTCAGCGTGGACTTTGAATGTGATCTTGATGCGGTCAACTCGCATACGTTGTTTGGTTGTTGGAGCTCGTTTGAACAACGGTTGATCCGCGCACAGAGGGTACTTCCGAGTTCTTCCTTCGCATCCAATTGGAGCTATCGCTAAGTAATTTTATCCGAAGGAGCAAGTGTTGGAAACCTCAATTGAATCTTGTGAGTTTAAAATTTTATTAATTATTTTATGAGATTGATAGATTATTTCGTGATAAATTATTGGACAAAAAATGTGTATACTGATAGTGTAATTTCCATTGTATTGTTTGATTTATAGTAAGACTCTTTATTGTTCTCTTAGTGGATGTAAGTCATCTCAACAGAATCATGTAAATTCAGTATCAAATTTGTTTTCTTATTCAGTCTATTTTATTATTTGATTGTCTGTTTCCACAACACTAAATTATTTAATAATTTCTTTCATGATGGTTCATTCAATTAAAATATAATTGAAATATGCTCATTTAGGTAGGCTGGCAAGCCATCATCCGACAGATTATCAACTAATTTGGGCGGAGAAAGTATTGTGTAGTCAAATGGTGCCACGTCATTGTTCACATGTCATCGCATTCTCTCTCCGCGGCTCTTGACGTGGGCTGGTCTTTGGGGTGATGGGCGGAGGAAAATATAAGGAAACGATGGGAAAATTCTCTTTGGCTGCAAGGGCTTAGTTTCCTAGCAAAGCACTCCATCGCAACGCAACGCAACGCAACGCAACGCCACGCAAGAGGTAACGATGAACAACTGGGAAAAGTAACTAGGAAAAGACATCTTTACGAATCGAGGCCAGCAAAAGAAGGGAAAGGACAAAAAAGGAAAGGCATCGATTCCACCGTTGAACTAATCCGGTACGGCGACAGGGGGAGGATCCGGAGGCAGCAGTTCTTGGAGTGGACAGTGAGGTTGAGGCTGGCGGCGGCTGGAGGACGAGGCAAAGACGGACTTTGATCATGGACAGGGCGGCGTTGAGGCCGTCGGAGGAGGCGGCGACGGCAGTGAGAATGACGGAGAGGGAAGGGAAGGAGTGCTTGGAGAGAGGAAGCTTGGAATCTGGTGGCCTGCAGGGCTGGGTGACCCGGGGTGGGACGAGAGGGAGAGAGAGGGGGAGGAGTACGATGGGTCTGTGAAATGTCGATGGTGGTCGACGGCCAGGGAGGTGGTGCTGGTGGAGAGAGAGAGAGAGAACGGAGGGAGAGAAAGGAGGTCTTTTTGAGTCAAATAACGAACAACAAAAAGAGAGAGGCTGTTCCTTTCGAAATCGTTCTGGCCAACGTTTTTGATTTATTTACTAATTTTTTATTATTTAATTTACTTTATAAATTTGATGTGAAATTTTTACTCAAGTAAATTATATATGAAAATTTTAAAATTTATTAAATGGGTGGGAGTACATTTTTTAAATTAATTTTAATATTAATATTTTGGTAATATGAGTCAAGTTGGGTATGACTCAGATCGGGAATGGTTTATAAAATTTACAATGCATGAAAATGAGTCAAAATAAGTTAAATGTGTCAATATAAGTTGGACAATTTTCAACCCGATGCCAACCTGACCCAACCAACCACTTGACATCCCTAGTTGCAATAACAATGGTGACACCACCTGAAGCTTCCCTTTGTTTTTTCGATCGATTCACTTCGGCTTCGATTGTAGGTTTTGATGGACTCTCTGATTGACATCCCTAGTTGCAATAACAATGGCAACACCACCCGAAGCGTCCCTTTGTTTTTTCAATCAATTCACTCCGGCTTCAATTGTAGGTTTTGATGGAGAGAGAGAGAGAGAGAGAGAGTGCTTGGATGCTCGCCCGTGGCGATGAGGCCATTCTTGCTTAGGTGAGACCAGCCTTCACTAGCCATGGCAGTGTCTTGCCACTAGAAAGAGGAGGAAAAAGAAAGATAATTTTTTTTTATTAAAATATCATTAAAAAAATGTTTTCATTAGCAATGATCACATTATATATGCCACATAAGCCGATCGACATCCATGTCTGTAATATAATCAAAATTGGTCGGAATTACAAAATTAGCATTAAATCAAAATGTTTATGATTAAATTAGTATTAACGCAATAAATTGAGGACTTTTCTAGAAACTTTTCCCCCTGTACGACATTTTTTTGAGATCTCGACATTTTATCTTAATATATCAGGTTTACTCGATAATCCCCATGAAAAGTCCTACATCGGCTTCTCAAAGTGCAGGTCCATCATTTGTGTTACCACAAGTAACTGCTGCCATATGGCGTTTCTGGTTTCAACATTGAATCACAAGTAATTAAAATGAAAGTAAATATGATAGAAAAAGTACATGTCTTAGTTAGGCAGTGGGACACGGGACTCCGGAGTACCAAAACTTGACACATGAGAACTTAAATATCAAAAGTTCAAAAATGTATATTTAAGAGCTAAAATAAAAGCAAAATGGATTAATTAAATGTCAACGGCAAGAAAATCCACCTAAATGATGACATGGCATTTTTCTAGTGATGTGAGCTCAAAACGACATCATTTTTAGTGTTGACATGGCTAGATTAGTTCAAAACAATGCCATTTTGGCTGAAGTTGAACTTTTAATATAAATATTAATTAAATAATATTAAAAATGAAATCTAAAAAAAAAAAGAAGTAGGAAGAGGAATTGACAGCAGCACAAGCGAGAGGGGGTTCCCCCACTTATAGCCACCGCCCCATTGCCGATGAGGTGGTAGCAATGCACAACAGGGGCTGTTGGCGCCTATGTAAAGACTAGTGACCCTCGCCCAGGTTGGGGTGAGGACAAGTGACCCTCCCCCAGATCTAGGAGAGGGTCACCACCCTCTCTCGACGTCTAGCGAGGGCCTACCAACCTTGGCTTCCAGTCAGCAAAGGTCGTCCACCCCTGCCCAGGCATCGACGACTCTCACCGTTTATTTCTGTTGCCCTACCAGAGCTGAATGGATGGCGACCATAGGCAGGGAAGCCCTCTCCTACCCATGTTGCTACTCATTTTTTTAATTTCATTTTAATATTATTTAATTAATATTATATCAAAAATTAAACTCAGGGTGAAAACGACATCGTTTTGGGTAAGAGTAAGCTGAAGTAGATCTCTGGCGAGCCATGCAGGCAATAGAAATTATTAAAATATTGCCACGTAGGATTTTTGGGAAGGGGTGGTTGGAATTGGTATTGAATTAATTCTTTTAAAAAAAATGGCACTTAAATGTACTTTTCATAAATTTTGGCATTTAAATGTCTTCTCATGCCAAGTTTTGGCACTTGAGTCATTCTTCTACCATTAGATAGTTGCATTTTAGATAGTAGTGTTAATGGAATTACATTCTTGTTTAGGTTCGTTTGTTTAGGGAGTCATTTTCTTTGAATTTTGGAATAAATTGATTTTAAAAAAAATAAAAATAAATGGATAAACGGTAAAAAAAAAAAGATAAAAAAAAATCTCATTGGCATTTGTATTAGAGTTACTCTTAGTGATTTTGATGATTGTTTATGGATTTTGGTTTACTGGATAATTCTCTTTCGTTGAAATTAGACTTGTGCTTTGATTTCAAAATTAGCGCATCTGATGTTCAATAACAAGGTCATGTAATATTTTAAGCTCAACTCATATGGGATTAACATTTTGCAAGTTACTTGTCTTTATTATCATTTTGATATGTTTGCTCGATTACCTTGTGATGTTTCCACGTTTTGATATGTTAAATTTAACTACCTTGTGATTTCTGTTAGATTCTTTAACGATTAAGACATACTTTAAGAGCAACTCAAATTGAATAACTGCACATGATCACATAGTAAAAATAGGATTCCATGATTTGACAAGACCATACGAATTATTTTGTAACAAATAAATTAATTTGATGGATTGAAAGAGCACTAATTAGATGATTTGTGTAATCAAATCCACCAATTTAGAATTTCTAGCTTGTAGGAAATAGAATGTTCTCCCGCGTTGTAGTTGGCTCCTAACTAGCCTCAACAGAGTGTAATGGTGAGTCCCTTACAAAATATAATCTTGTCTTTAAATCAATCAAATTTGTATTTTTCAATGTCGCTGACAATAAGGGTTGAGAAGAATCCGCACTGAGCAAGATTGAGCTAATCTCAAGTAAAGGCGATGCTTGTCCCTGATTCCGCTAAACCCCACTATCCTCGGAACCCTGCTTGGGAGGGTCGCAATAATACAATGAGTTGGTTAGACGTGTCAAGCCAAGGTCAAGAATTGTTAAATTTTGTATCGAGTTTGAATTTGTGAAAGAAATCCAATCCAAGTAGGAATATCACATCCAATAGGACTTGCAATTTGGTGTCAAAACAAACAATAAATTATTGAAGTACTTTTACGTTGGATTTTGATTCCTAGTTTGCGTCATCCAGTCATATAAGAACATATAAAGTTAAAATTCTAGTCAGGTTATTGCACACTTGGGTAAACAAAAGGAGTATTAAGGTTGTCTCGCTCTGAATTTTCTGGATGAGCTGCTTTGGATGTGATCTAGGGAAAAATTTGAGCTATTGAGCAATTCTAACTTTATACTTTTAGATTGACTCTCTCCATTGAGTAGGTATTAACACTCAAATGCAATCGCATAAATCTCAAGAGTCCTTATTGTTGCTTTTTTATTTCTTAGGTAATTTCTTCTTCCTAGGATAGGCTTGACTCGATAAATCCATTAATTTTCGCAGTATTTTACAACAAATTCGGTGAATGATTTCTTTTGAATTGAAAAAGTTTACTTGAGCTGATTATACATTGATTATTCGTCTAGCTCAAACAATTCACTGCATCAAGCACAAATTCAATATATACCTATACAAAGAAAAGAATCGAGTTAAAACCCAATTCGTGTAATTACAGTCCACTTCTGCACAATATTCCTCGTGAGCTTCTTGAAAAAGGTTGAAGATCGGTGTGCCTGGGACCGGATAGCATTTTACAACCCAGCCAATAGGCCAAGACACAACCGCGATTCCAATGCAAGTGCTCCATTGTCCCCAGCTCAACGGCTCCATGCCTGTGAACCACTTCAGGAACTTGACCATCACCACCTGAAGGACCATTGTCGAGAAAAAGCTTGTTTTTGTGTATGCCCTCGAACACATTCTTCTTCTTGAGCTTCCTCGCGTTGAACCCGTTGAAGACCTGGCACAGGATGAACGCGTTGACTATCAGTGTCCACTTCACTGGCTCATTCTCACCGAAGATCGATTCGCCCTTGAATTGTAGAGTGAGGAGGATGGCAATTTTGTACATTGCTTGTGCCACAAGGTTTTCCCACATGACGTTGGTTATGAGCGGCTTGGTCCGGCCTATTGGGGGGCTTCTCCATGAGCTCCCTGGTGGGCCACTCTGTGGCCAGGCCGTGGGTGCCGACCACTTCCATGATCATGTTCACCCATAAGAGCTGGACAGCTATCAGAGAGACATCGCCAGAGGAGACTGCGGCCACAAAGTGGACCACGGGGCCGTGACTTTCAACGTGAGTTGGAACTGGAGGAGCTTCTGGATGTTATTGTAGGCGCTTCGACCCCACTGCAGCACCGTTGCCGCAGAGGTGAAGTTGTCATCGAGGATGACAATGTCTATTCTTTCCCACGAATCAACAGGGCAAGAACGCATCTACCTTCAGCACTCTCATCCCGTGTCAAGTTATGCAACATATTTAATTCAAGGAAGCTTGAAGAGATCAATGGTTTGAAGGGAATGATCACTTAGCTAGAGAAGCCTGAAGATTGTTAGTAAAAGGAATTTACCGAGTGGTTATATGGCTAAAAAATTTGAATGTATACATATGTTGTGACTTAGGCAAATGGCCAGGAGGTCACTTCTAAGAAACCATGAAAATTGCAAAATTCATTTACTTGGATGTCTAGCAGACCTCATTAAACATGGTCTCCCATAAGACCATACGTAATGTTCATAGGCTATCATGATTTCCTTTAAGGAAGAGTGCTTGATTTTCAATAATAGTTGTGGATGACTACTCAAGAAAGACTTGATTTGTGCTTAGGGACAAATTTAATATTGTTGTTAGGATCGAGTGATTAACAGTTTTGATCGAAAAGGAGGTTGGTAAGATTATCAAGTATATGCAAATTGACAATAGCATGAAGTCCTGTTCAGAGTTGTTGAATGAATTCTACATAAAAGAAGATACAGCGAAACACCACTCTAGTGCGAGTGAATCACAATAGGTTGCAAAGTTGATGAGCAAAATATTACTAGACAACCTATAAAATGCTCTCTAGTATTAACATATGCGCTTAGTATGACGAGTTAGCTAATGAATAGATCTCCATCAATCGCGATTCAATGTCAGACTTTCGAGTGGTCAAGTAATTTTGTTGATTATTTTGTTGTTAGAATAGTTGATTATTTCTATTATGTTCAAGTGAGTGATAGTGAGCTTAGTAAGAGGAGAAAAAAGTGTGTGTTCCTCCTTGAAGTGAGGAGAAAAAAGTGTATGTTCACCGATGATTAGCAACAAAGTTACACTCGACAAGTCTCCAATACTTTTAGGTATGAGTGTTTGTGGCAGTGTTTATATGAATCTAAACGTGTCCAATTTAAGGTGGATTTACAAATAGAAACTCCTAAAAAAGCAATAACTAGTATGATGATCAACACACACAGAAGGCTTGTAACAATGTGGAGCCTATAAAGCCAATGGTTGTTACACCTATTGAGTTTGACAAGGCGTATGTTCGATTTTCTAATATATATGGATGAAGTAGTGGTTTTGCATTATTTGTGGTTGAGGTTGTGTGAAAAAATCATTTTAAAGTAGTAAAAAGTGCCCATGCAGTCGGTGTTTTGATGAGGTCCACAAATTTGGCGAAGTTCAAGTGATGCTTAGATTCAATAAATGTCTATGGCAATTTGAGTCCATGAGAGGTTGTGGGAGATTACTAGGGAAGTTTAGATTCCAATGAAATGATTGTAACTTGACTCAAACGTCAAGCCATTGTGGAGATTGTTAAAATTATGCCTCGATTTTAAGCTAAAAAAAGGAAACTGTTGTAATTTGAATAATTTCCTAATCTATGATGGTTCCCTATTTTAGTTGTTTCCTCGTATGATGAGGTTTTCTAGAAGTTTTCTATTTTGCATCCAAGTCTTGCCTATATTTAAAAAGGGTTTTCTTTTTTAAGAGTATCAAAGAGGAGCTTGTGTTTGTGAATTACATCCTAAGTGTTTGAAGTCATGAAAAATATTGTGGTAAGATTTTGTACAATTCTTTTGTGAGATTGAGATATTATTTTACAAGAAATTGTGACTTGTGACAACTAAATTATGTGTTTATTGAGTATAATTGAGAGCCGTGAAACGTTAAAAACGTTTAAATGACTCAAGAGTTACTTATAATGGAACTCTGTATAGCCCTCTTGTGGACATAGGTCACGCCGATTGAATTACGTAAATATGACATCCGATTTATTTCCTAGTGCCATTTATTTTATTGATCAATCACTTGCTTTCTATGTAAAATACACATTATAGTTTAATTGGTGCAGCATAATTTGCACATTGCAAGGTTGTCGTCAACAAAGAGAATATCGCCGTATGATGATTTAGGTTAGGTCAAATTGACGATTCGTACTTACCGTTCATCGTGAGAAACTGGGACTCTATGGACTGGATCAGCCCGAAGTTTCGGTGGATCTCTTCATAGTGCTTGTGGGAGAGATTTTCAACGGGAAACTTCTGCAATTCATCAATGATATGAGGACCACAAATCGCTACATATCACAAGAACATGATGTCATTTATAGGTTAACTTAACACGCATCATTAGAACACAGAATTGACGTTAATACCATTCGAAAGAGGTAGGGGATAGACCGAATCATGCGTGAGAAGCCACGTTCCAAACTCATTAAGTAAAGATTAAAAAGAAAAGAAAAGAAATACTTCTTCTAGAAATTCATCTCGATCGAGCATCCTGCCGCAAGTGTTTGATTTATTTCCTTATATTATTTATTTTATTGATTGAGCGCTTGCTTTCCATGATATTATATATGCAAGGGATTAAGAAAACTTTTGGCCTTAAGAGTTCTTATTTTTTGCATTATTATATGTTGTGAGTTTATACGATGGTTACAGTGAAACAGAGGGACGTAGCAAAAAATGTTTATCCCCGAAAGTCCACGTCACGCCCCGACCCTCGAACATGCAATAATCTCTTTTCTCCACTTACGGTCATTTGAATGCAACGTCGCAGGACGCGTAGCCGACCATTATTTTTATCTTTCCATTAAACACATGCGGAAGCAATAAATAATCACCGTACCACACAATAATCAAGATAGTCAGGAAAGTCAATCAGAAAATATTATCAACGGTATAGCTTTTTTTATCTAATGATTAATTTTAAAAAGTTTACAAGTACAAGCATTTACCACGAGCATCTCCCTATCGAGCCAATGACACCAACAAGGTCAATGTTAATTCAACGGACCTGAAAATGATTATATAATAACCAATGAGATAAAATTTCAGTAAATTCGGGCGCTAAGTCTTGACTAAGACACCAATCCACCTCAGGGTACCTATCAGGCATGGCTCTCATAATGACATTCAATAATTAACCATCAAATCACAAACAGCCTTATCTTGCGGTTGCACCTACCTTGCACGATAATAACCACACGTGCCAGATATAGGGCAAATATATAATCGCATAATCAGAACACAATAAATGCATTCCATGCATACAATAGTCAAGCACGTTCTAGTTATTACGATCCCTCGAGCTAAGGCACAACCTCAAAGTTGGCAATCTATCGGATATAATTGGGCATTGTGTACCTGTCAAACACATTCCTCATGGAAGCAACTGACAATCAAATCGTTTCACATACCGTGCACAGTACAAAACACACATGTACAAGCTACCATATAATCAAAACACAATACATACATCTCATGCACCCAACAGTCAAACATGTTCCAATTATGCACCTCCCTGTGTAAACATGCATTGGGGCACAATCACCTTTGTCTCCCCGTGTAAACACACCTCATGGCTCTACCTTTTCCCCACATAAACACGAATCATGGCACAATCTCCTTTGCCTCCTCGTGTAAACACACCTCAAGACTCTACATTTTCCTCACATAAACATGCCTCAGGGCTGCCCTCCATCCTGCGTCACACATGCCTCAGGGCACAAGTGGACTCATAAGCACTTGTTATAATCCGCACAAGACACGCATGAGGTCTACAAACGAAGCAATAAGTATTCAATATATTATTTATGAATCGCCACATTGCGATAATCCAATAATCGACTAGTTTTATAAGGAAATACCACGTAGTTCTTGAAATAAACATGATTCAATCAATAAGGTATAAATAAGTAATCAGTAAATCAATCAATAATTGCCTCAAACAATATTCGTCTCACAATAATGCGATGATCGATAATTCTCATAAATCACTAATTACCACAATTACTTGTCGAAAAGTAATTAATCCAAACCCGGGGAATTATCCTAATCACCATCACTAAGCACAACAATTACTAACAATGTAATTTATTATTATCAAAATAATACTAAAACAATATTATATTAATTTCGGAATAAATAAATATAAATAATAAAATAAACACATAACTAGCCTAAATCACTATTAGGCTCTAATTAACTATCACTAACCCTAATTAACCAAATTAATCATGACTGATCACCTAATTCCGATTAGTCCTAACTAAACTAACTCTAAACGAGATTAACACGTCAAACAAGGGTTTAGAGCCGAAACTTACTGTTTAACAATAGTGAAGGCACGGCTGCGACGGGGACGACGAGGCAGTCGCACGGGTGCCTCCGGGGTGTCGGGACGGACGACGCGGTGGCCGAATCTTGGCCGGAGACCCGCTGTCCGCGCAGCCAAGGGGGAAGCCGGGCGAGGAGAGGCGTCCAGCAGCCCGGGGTTGCCTGGGGGCGGCTCTCCGGTCGGCTGGGGGACGACGGACGGCGATCAGGGCGGCGGCCGGAGGCCGGGACAGAAGCAACAGTAGCTGGTTCGGTAGAAACCAGAACCGAGCAAGGGAGAGAGAAGGACGGGTGGTCGGCTAGGGCTGGGACGGACGACCGAGCGGCGACCAGCGGACGGAGGGGCAGGGGTGGCGGCGGAGCTGCTGTGGTGGCTGGTGAGGTGGCGGCGCGGCGACGAGCAGGCAGCGGCAGCTTCGTAGCCGGCTAAGCAGAAGCCAAGGAAGAAGAAGAAACAGCAGAAGAGAGGGGAGAGAGAGCCACGTCGAAGCAGCAGCAGCGGTGAGAGAGAGAGGCTGCAGCTTGAAAAATCAAACAAAAGAGAAAAAGGGAAAGGACAGCAGGGGCAGGCGGCAGAGAGAGCAGAGGGAAAGAAGATGGAACGTGAGAGGTAGAGAAAGGAGGGGCAGGCGCGCAGAACGGGCGGAAAGAGAGGGAGAGGAGAGAGAAAAGAGACGCGCACATGGGAGAGAGAAAG
>CM026417.1:3395169-3438643 GCA_014858505.1 Corymbia citriodora subsp. variegata | reverse complement strand
TGGTCATGGCACTTCGCATCTTCCCAAACTTCTCATCAAGCGCAGCAAGGGCTTCCGGTGAGGTTGCTCTCTTCTTGCTTCGGCCGCGAGTCTCTCGGACTGGAGCGGCTTCTCCATCCACAATGGCTTCCTGGCTCGACATTCCTTCGAACAGTTGGTGCTCCTCTTCTTACTTCTCTCTTTGCTCTGATACCACTTGTCACGGGCCGATCGTTCAGGACCTCGACCGTGCGGCGACTTAGGCAATTTCGGATCGCAGGGGATCGTCGCTCCTAAGCCAAGCCTTCTTCAGATCGATGGATCGCTTCACTTCACCCGGATCGTAGAGAGAGAAACTAGAGAGAGAAGCTCTGAAGAAAGAAAGTGAACTTGGATTGCTAATTGTTGGATGATTACAAGTGAGGGAGGCCACCCCTTCTTATACTTGAGGCCCTCTCATTACAACCGTAGATGGACATTCGATCTAGCGGACGAGATCGCACCGCCTCAACTACCATCTACCCGTACTTATGACGTCACCTACCAATATTCATTACAATGACAACTAGCAGCATTTATGACGTCATCCCAACTAACTACACTTAAGACAAGAAGACTCTAGACCACGGCGTAATTACCGGATCGTCCGTCCCTGAGAATGTTACGGAAGCGTTGGAGTTCTTTGAAGGGTCTTTGGGACGTTCTTCCTCGATCACGAAGGCCCCGTTGATGAGGGAAACCTCTCCTCCGTGACACATGCATGTAGTAAGTACACGAACGATGATGATCCTTGAGAGCATGACATTCCTTAACTAGCTTGTTGCAAAAAGGCTACACAATACGAAACGCAGAACCTGCCTACCTCATCGGGGTCCTGTTTCTTCACTTAGCAAAACAAGGTTGTGGTAATAATAAAAACAAGCTACACCGGTTGACAGAGATGAACAAGAATAGGGTTCCCTCTTGTTGTCGATAGAGATAAATGAGAAGACAAAGGGGGAGAATGAAGCAAAATTAGGGATTTGGCTATTTTAAGGTTCGGGGTCCTGGTCCCTGGTTCTTGGGTTCCGGTTCTGGTTCTTATGGGAATTGGGAACCGAACCGGGAAACGGCGGTTCCTGAAATTCCTGAAAAAGTGAAATCGAAAACCTACCCATCCCTCCATAGAACCGGGAACCGAATTGGACTTGTCAGTCCAGTTCTCGATTTTACCCTAGAATCGTGCTCACCTCTAGTCAGCCGTGGGAAGGCACAAGTGACGAGCTCCATTAGCGACAAGCTCTCACGCGGTTTGTCCATTGTCAAGTGGGCGCAAGACAAAGGAGGGAAGAGAACGAAAGCGGTCTCTGTAGCATCAGTGGCATGGCCTTCCTTTCCTCACAACTTCACACGACTTCAGCATCATCGACTTAGTGATTGATTCGGAGAAATATTCGTTGTGGAAAGTAGATTGAATTTTTGGTTTAAGCAATTGCAGTCCGCTGCTTCATCTTTGGGACATTAGCTGTCTCATCACTGCACGTGTTTAACGAATTGCCTGAATGTTGGACTTTCCATTTTTTTTCCTTGGTTAGTGGGGTAAAGATTAGGGCTTCGCTGTAGGGGGTGGCATTTGAGAAAATATTTAGTACACTAGTTGGATCAACTTAGCAAAATACTAAATCATTTTATTAGCGCCATTCGCATTGGGCCCACCTTGCATAAATCTTCCTCTCTCCTCTATCCGTTACTTTAAACCCCCCGCCCCCTTCTCTCGCTTTTTTCTCATCTTCTTTGTCCCTCATCATCTTCATTTAACATTTGCTTTTCTTCTTTCCTTTTGTGTCCAACATGGCTAGAGCTCAAGCCCAAGCCCATGGCTCACGGCTGCTTTGGCCATGGAGCTCAACCCCAAATCCAAAACTTGGGGTAGCCTTGGCCACTCGAATTTTGAGCTCGGCCCCAAGCTCATGGCAATGGCCACCTGAGCTTCAAGCTCATGGTGGCCCAAGCATTGAACTGCCATCCATGGCTGCTAGATTGAGACACTCAAGGACATGGATGCTCAATATGGAGTCTCCAACTTCCATGGCCACGAAGTTCAAGCTTAAGCCTAAAGTTTGCAAGCTTGAACTTGAACTAGGAGTAGCCATGGCGGTTTGAGCATGAGGCTATGACCATGTTTGCCATATCTTGAGCTTATAGCCATGGCCACCTAAGCTTTGACATCTTGCCGCCATGGTGTCACTTGAGCTCAAGCTTGTGGAAGCCATGGCCATTGGAGTTTCAGGTATGTGGCTACGGATGCTCCATGAGAAAAAGCAATGTAGAGAGAGAGAGAGAGAGAGAGATGGTCAGTGCAACATGCGTCGCCTAATGAATGGATTGGTATTTTGCTGAGTTGGCCCAACTAGTGTATGTTGGAGAAAGGATTTAAATTGGTCCATTGATTGATTCCCGACTACAATTCTAATCTCATGACTGATACAGTAAACCATAGACATTTTGAGGATTATTCAGAAGATAAAACTGGAAAAATAATATTTTGTATATTATTTCCGATTCATTTCTTGTACTACAAATATAGGTTCATGCTTGTACATTTTAGACAACAAAATATATAGGACAGTATTTTCCCTATTGTTTCATGTTTCTTGTCATGATATCATAGCTTTGTTTCTGATCCAGCTTCCGTAAAATCTTTTTGAATTGCCTTTGATCACTTTCTGAGTTTGTCGTTGCAAGTCACATCCTGCAAAACAAAAATTAGCACATCGGGTAGGAATTCAACCTTCGATTCAATATTTAGAACCTAAACAGCAGTGAAATTCAAGATTCGATCCTACCTAAATTGGAGGAATCATCCAACCAGATCTCGGAGCAAGTTGAGTAGTCTGGTCAACACCCCTCCATTCCAATCACGACTCAGCCTCCTACTCCAGTTCAATGGTCATACGAACCATGGTGGGTTCCAATCCAGGGCCCATAGACCGAAACCCATGGGTCACTGGACCCAATCAGTGGGCCACTGGGCCCAGTCAATAGTGGGCTAATTACAGCCCACCCCAGACAATACCAAAATGGAGATCCGGACCCAATTTCTCTAGGTCACAAACCCGATTTGAACTTGGGTGGCCTAGGGATGAATCCCTACTTGAGTTATCCACCTGGGTTCACGTCGCTTGCCTTGCTGACCATTGTTGGCCATCCAGAGCCAATGAACCCCTTCATAACTCACTGGTCAACGGGTCAGAAGCACAGCTGATTACCCTCCAACTTATCGAACCGGATCACTACTCAACTTGGGCAAGAGACTTTCGGTGGGCACTCATTATGGAGGATAATGATGGATTCCTTGATGGAACTATCCCCTTCTCGATCGATGACCTTATGCAATGACATTGGTGCAAATGCGACCAACTTGTCTGCACTTGGATTGAGAATTGCATGGCACTTGAGGTCACGGCTAGCCTTCCTTTGACTAAAGACGCAAAAATTATGTAGTACAATATTAAGGAAATGTATAGGAAACTTGACCAAGTTAAGGTTCTCTTGGTCACCCAAGCCCTTTCTGAGTTGAAGTGAGGAAACCTCTCGGTTACAGCTTACTTCAACTAGCTCTCAGCCCTATAGAATGAGCTCGAGGTGGCCGAGGAGCAACTCGAGGGGTCGAAGGCGACTCTCAAGCAACATAGGGAAATTGAAGAAATGGAGAAGGTAACTCGATTCCTTTTAGCCCTCAATGACAGTTACAACCTTTTCGCCCTCAGATCCTCATCATAGAACTCGTACCACCGCTAGGCCGCATATTCCTATTGGCCATTCAAGAAGACAACCTGCAACTTGCGACCTTCGGACATGAGAAGGGAGGAGAAGACATGGCCCTTACTACGTCGGCAAGGCTCTCAGATTGCTCTCATGGCAATCTTCGAGCGCCACAGCGAAGTCAAGGCTCGGTAGGGAATAACCCTCACTAGGACGAAGAAGGCAAAGGTAACCTTAGAAGTTACTGATTCAACAATCTAGATCTTAGGCTAGGATCGGACGACTCCTACTTGTTCCGAGTCGACGATCAGAACAGAAGTGTGGGTATGGATCTAAGGCCCCATATCCACTCCAATCTGATGGCCGGATCAAAGGGGTGGACACAGATCCGACAATTCTTATTCAATATCTTATGGAACCGAATCCAATGGCCCTCATAATGTCACCTCATCACAAAAAGGGATGGTAAAATTCTAAATTTAAGGGTAACTATTGTCAATATTGCTAGCATCTGCATCACACAATTGAAATGTGTTGGAAATTACATGAAAGCCCATTGACAAAGGAAAAAAAGTAAAGAGAATTTTTTACCTATCAAGTATCAGCATAAGAAAATGACAAAACTCATTAGCCAATTACTAAGGATTAATATCATCATATCACGAAGGCACTAAATAAGTTAAAAGACAAATGACAAAACTACACATTTTTCAAGTAATACATTGTGCAAGGCTAACGATATTTTAGTTGATGCATGAATTATTAATTCAGGTGCTAATGATCACATAATTAGCAATGAATGTTTATTTTCAGATGTTCATAAAAAACCTAATTCTTCCAAATCTATTCATCTCCCAATTGAGAACATCACTAATGTCACAAAGATTGGTACCATCCGTCTTAGCCCCAACATTACTGTAAAATATGTTATATATATTCCTGAATTTGAATTCAATCTCGTATCTATTTCCAAAGTCTATGACGACAATTCTTGTCATGCCAATTTCAATTCCGAAAATTGTCCTTTCAAGACCTTTCAATTGGGAAATTGTACTTCTGGATGACTTCTCGAGAGATTTTGATCTATCTTCATTAAATAGAAGCATATCTTGCAATGCCAACGCTAGTAATAAAATCTCTATTTCTCATAAGCATTTGAGTTAGAGTACTCATTTTCCTTGTCTTGATTGTGAGATATGCCCTCTGCCAATACAATTACGAGCATTATTTCCAACTAGTATATCTCAAGCCACTAGTGTTTTTTCATTAATCCATGTTGACATCTGGGGTCCTTATCGCACACCATATCATGATAGATCCTAATTCTTTCTTACCAGTGTGGATGATTATTCTTGTGCTGCTTAGGTTTTTCTCATGTAGTCCAAGAGTCAAACATTTTCTTATATGTCGGAATTCTTGTCCACGATAAAATATCAATTCGATAAAAATGTTTAAAGAATTCATAGGATAATGTGCATGAATTTTTCTCCATTAAGCAAGCTATGCATCTTTGATATATATAAGCTACTAGCTTGAGGGGAGCGCTGGAGAAAGGATTTAATTTGGTCAATTGATTGATTCCTAGCTACGATTTTGATCTTGTGGTTGATATAGTAATAAATTGTACACATAAGGCATTTTGAGGATATTAAGAAGATAAAAATGGAAAAATCAATATTATAAATATTCTTTCCAATTTATGTCTTGTACTATAAATATAGGTACATGCTTGTACATTTTACACAACAAAATTTACAAAATAGTATTTTCCCTATTGTTTCACATTTCTTGTCAGTGTAGTCAATATTTTTCTCGTGGTAATTATGTGCCTATGAGACATCTAGCTTTCTCAGTTTGAGCTTTCTCTGCTCAAGGCTTTGTATTTTTTCGGTTTATGCCAAATTGGATGTGTGCGTGTGTTTTCTTACGAATCTAGGTCATCTGAATTTTGTCAACTTTCCTATTGATAACGTCTAACTTAATAGCGCTTTAATCCACTATCAAAAGTAAAACATCCCACCTCTCACCTTGGGTGAGTTTCTCTCTATCCCTAAGGTGATATTTCTTCTTCAATACTGGAAACCCTAACCCTAGCCCTCTTCCTTTGAATTCCCACGTAATGGCTGCATTCAGAGTATTCTTCCCAGATTAACCTGTCTGTCTTTCTTGCCTTCTTCTCTTCCCCCATTTCTTTCCTTGTGAGGGTTGAAGATCAGACCGGGCGTCTCCTACCCTAGAAGAGAAGGAACACTCATACCTAATGATCCCAAACTTGCCTACAGATGTTTATTCACAAATCAGAACTCCCTTCACTCCCAAAATAGAATCACGGTACTAATATAGTCCCAATGGAAGAGACCCATGAAGATGACCTCTGGGTAGTGACTTTGTGCAAGCGAATGGGGGATTTATGGGCTGCAAAAGACCTCACTGTCTTGGATGATTTTTCACCTGCAAATGCCACATAGGTAGGTGAATTTTTGCTCCACGGGAAGCTGTTTTGTAAGCCCAATGTCAATTTTCAGGCCTTTCTTACTACTATGCGGAAGTCATGGAAAACAGAAGATGTAAAATGTGAAGTCATCGAACCTGGGTTTTATGTGTTTATCTTCAACTTGGAGGAAGAGAGAAAGCGAATAATACAAACTAGCCATTGGTCTTTCATTAGTAACTTATTAGTCCTGCAAGAAGGGGATCCTAAAATCCTGTAACACTGTTATGATTTCACTTATTGCTCATTCTAGGTGCATTTAATTGGTCTACCACGTGCTGCTATTGTCAAAGACTCGATTAAGGTGATAACTGGTAAATTGGAAAAGGTGGAGGCTGTTAAAATAGAAGCTAGAAATAATAATGCTCGGAAAATAGGAAAGGCTAAAGTTCGTTTCAATATGTTTCAGCCCCTGAAAATAGGCACTATTATACATTTGGGAGGACGGAAATGGTGGATTGACTTTAAGTACGAACGTCTACCCCATTTCTATTATTCATGTGAGAGCATTAGCCACTATGCAATTGTATGTACACAAATCAATTATGAAAAATCAGGCTTACCTCAGGATAAACCGGGCCGTTATGGTTCATGGCTTAAAGCTGAAATAAATGAGCAGAGTCTATGCTAGCATACATTCTATGGTGAGGTTGATTTATCCCAGGAGGAGGAGGACATGGTGCTTGAAACTCCACTAGCTTCAATTGATAATAATCTGCAAAGCAACACACCCAATGAGATAAGTCATGCTATAATACTCTATAAACCAGAAGATCAACAGCCAAGGGGAATGGATGCTCTCACCCACAAAGGTAAAAGAGTTCAGCAACAACTAAAGCAGAATCTCTATTCCATAGATACTGAAACAGGGCCAGGAAAGTTTAAAATGGAGAAACCATGCGAGAAAAAACATGCTACAAAGAAATTGAAACGTTTGGCACCCTATGAAAGGAAAATGTCTCTAGCTAGATTGGTGGACATGGAGAACCTTACGGATACACCAATTCAAGTGTGAGAAGGGGCACAATCAAGGGCTTTGGTGGATAGCCCTAATAAGCCACAAATGAAATATGAAACTTATAAGCTAGAATTGTCAAGGTCTGGGTACTCCCTTGACAGTCCAACATTTAAGAGCCTTAGTGGCTCAAGAGAGGCATAATATAGTTTTCATTATGGAAACAAAAAATAAAGAATACTTGGTGGATTGTATAAGAAGGAGACTTCACTTTTGACACTTATTTGTGGTTAACCCAGTGAGATTAGTGAATGGTCTTGCCTTATTATGAGATGGGGGGTGAATGTGACAGTAAACTATAGTGGAGTAGAAATGCTGGAAATGGTGTGTGAGGACCTAGACAACGGACTATTGATGAACATTTCATTTCTACATGCACCTACGGGTTTTCAATAGCGGACCAGCATATGGAATGCTATCCGTTCCAGACACACCCTTGACAACTCCCCTTGGTTATGTATTGGCGACTTCAATGAAGTTTTATACCATTTGGAAAAGGTCGAGAGAAGAGATGTGGAGAGATATAGAATAGTGGCATTCCGAGAATTCATTGACTCTTGCTCCCTCATGGAAATTGAAAGTAAATGTTGCATGTTTACATGGACAAATTATAGAACGGGGGATGAATTAGTTAAGAAGAAACTAGATCGAGCTCTTTGCAGCATGGACTGGAGAGTGCTATTCCCTCATGCTGAGGTTTTTGCTTTTCCAGTTGTAGGTTCTGATCATAGCCCACTCATGCTATGTACAGAACCACCAAGGGTGAAAAGATAAAGAATATTCAAATTTGAAGCTTATTGGCTTACAAATCCAAATTTTACAGCAGTGGTAAAAAATGCATGGCAAGATAACAGGGAAGTACAGTAGAGCATTGCTAGCAAGACGATGAAAGTTACACAAGCCCTAAGCTCGTGAAACAAACATACATTTAAACATGTATCAAAGCAACTTGAATAATGTCGATCTAGGCTTATTGACCTTACTAACTCAATAAGCCTTGATCGACATTATTTGGCTGAGGTGGGGAGATAGAAACACAAAGTTTTTCCATGCCACCACTGTTCAGAGGAGACACCGAAACAAATTTTCAATGTTAAAAATCACTGAGCAAGAGTGGAGCAGAGATTCTATTATTATCAAACATCATATCACTGATTTCTATAAAACTTTATATACCTCTGTGGGCTCGAGAAATTATCAACCTATTCTAGACCAATGCCCGACGGTAGTAACTGAGGCAATGAATGTAGAATTAACAAAACCAATTACTAGAGAGGAAGTACAAGCTGCTGTTTTTCAGATGGGTGTGACAAAAGCCCCTGGACCATATGGGCTTAATGGTCTATTCTACCAGAATCTTTGGCCTATCATTCATGAGGATATATTTCGTATGGTGGAGGATTTTTTCAACCAAGGTACATTTGATCCCAACCTAAATCAAACACATATTACCCTCATCCCCAAAGTACCATCCATAGAGAGCATTTCTGAATATAGGCCAATAAGTATTTGTAATTTCAGTTATAAAATTATTGTAAATGTTATGGCAAATCGATTGAAGACTTGGCTCCCCCAGATCATTTCCCCATAACAAAGTGCTTTTATTGGAGACCGCCAAATACAAGACAACATTTTCATAGTTCAGGAGGTCCTACATCAGCTTAGAATCAGGAAAAGAATGAGAAAATTTGAAGCAGTCCTAAAACTGGACATGCAAAAGACTTATGATAGGGTAGAGTGGGATTTCCTATGCGATTGTATGCTGCAAATGGGGTTTAGTGAGCAATGGGTCTCGCTTGTTAAATTTTGCATCTCCTCTGTCAGCTTCAATATTAAAGTAAATGGGGATTCATGCCAAAAATTCTCTCCCACACAAGGGCTGCGACAAGGTGATCCCCTTTCCCCTTACTTATTTATTATAGTGGCAAATGTTCTATCATCCCTAATGAAAAAAGCTATGCACGATGGTACCATTAATGGTATTGGGCTAAATCCAAACTGCCCTGTCCTTTCACATCTGTTATTTGCGGACGATGCAATCTTTTTCTTGGAAGAAAAGGTTCGAGAAGCTCAAAACTTGGCAAATATCCTGAATTGTTACTGTTACGCCTTAGGCCAGGCCATAAACTTAAATAAGTCAGGAATTTTTTTTGGGAAATGCTGTCCTCAAGAATTACAAAGAAACATTGCTGCAGAATTGGGAGTCCCTATACTTGAGAAAACTGGGAAATATTTAGGGCTGCCATTAGACTGGGGGCAAATGAAAAAACAGATGTTTTAAGGGCTACTTGGGAGAGTGGACATAAAATTAGAAGGGTGGAAAGAGCAACTTATTTCCAAGGCAGGAAAAGAGGTCCTACTTAAAACGGTTGTACAAGCTCTACCGAACTACGCCATGTCTATCTTCAAGATTCCAATTTCCATTTGTAGAGCTATTGAAAAAAGAATAGCAGCATTCTGGTGGAAACAAAATGTGCAGTACAAAAGGATACACTAGAAAAACTGGGACCTATTGAAAACTAGGAAAGATAGGGAGGATTAAGGTTTAAAGACCTAGTGGATTTCAATCTAGCCATGTTGGGTAAACAAGCGTGGAGACTAAGCCAAAATCCTGAAGCACTATGGAGCCGTGTGTTAAAGGGTCTATATTTTCCTACTGCAAACTTCTGGACAACTCAGAAAAGTACTAGATTGTCATGGGAATGGCAGAGTTTACTCAAGGGGCGAGAGGTTCTTGAACCCAAGATAAATTGGGTGGTTGGAGATGGTCAAAACATTAAAGTCCGGGAGGACGGATGGCTGCCTATAAGCAAAATTAGAGGGCCCTATAATAAAAATGACCCTAAACTGGTGGTAGAACTTATCCAACCAGGTCTAAGAGAATGCAACTCCTCTCTTATTTTTGATACATTTGATCCCCCCCCCAGCGCAACAAATACTTGCTACTCCCCTAAGCACGCATTCATAGCCAGATAAATTGCGATGGACCTCCAACAAATCAAGTGCATACCAAGTCAAGAGTGGTTACAATATACTATGTAACCTTAAAGCAAAACAACCAGAGCCATAACCCTCATCCTCATTTCAGGTTCCCAATAAACTATGGACAAAAATCTGGAGACTACAAACTCATCCAAGAATTAGGTTCTTTATGTGGAGCATGTGTAACAAGGGTCTTCCTACGAAATGTAACCTCTACAAGAGATGAATCATACCTGATGCTCTTTGTCCAATATGCACGCTAGCTCCAGAGTCCACAGAACACCTGTTTATACTTTGTCGGTGGACACAAGAGTTCTGGTCAGACTTCGACTTAGGCATAGACTGATCCAACGCTAATTACAAGAACAAATAAATGGGTTGCGGACTACCTGTCGTCAGGAGCTTCTCGGCAAAAAAAAGCCTTGCTTTCCACTGCACTGTGGCTGATATAGAAGGCACACAATGGACTGGTCTTTCATGGGCGACCACCTAATCCGAGCTACATTAAGCAGGATGCTATAATCAATGAGAAATGGGCATCTAACACACCAGTAGCAGCAAATAATCAAATCAATCTTACTGAGCGATGGGTGCCTACCGAGCGCGGCTCTGTCAAAATTAATGCATATTGCTCTTGGTCCGCCTCGAACCTAGAAGGCTCGGTCGCTGGAGTTTGCAGAGGATGCGACGGTGAGCTCATCAACAGCTTCGCGACGAAGATCCATGCCCATTCGGTCGAAATCGCCGAAACCCTAGTAGTTTGTTATGTTCTCCGTTGGTGGAAAGAAGCCAAAGACTTGAGTTCTGACTGGGGAAGTCTTTGACTAAACAGAGCTTCGCTACACGTGACAGTTTCCAGTGACAATCAGTCTATGGTGGATCAGATCATGGGCTGGATAGAGCTGGCATAGGCTTCTCATAACTTGGTTCATGACTACAAATAGTTGTTGGCCCAACTTCCACAAGTCCACTTAATTTTTGAGCTGAGAGGGTCCAACAAGGTAGTAGATTGGGTAGCCAAAAATCATCAGACCGGAAGACTCCCCCATAATTGGGTGTCGATGCCCTCTCACTCGCTAGTTTCGCTTTTATGCTTAGACTTTCGAAATGAATGTACTTCTTCTACTGGTTGATGATCAATGAAGTATTTTCCTGACCAAAAAAAAAAAATTCTTAACTTAACAGTGGGTTATTTGGTGTTTCAAATTCCAATTGAAATCTGAACCGATTTGAATCAAATCGAACTTTTATGCATTTTCAGTTTAATTCAGATAACTAAAAATAAATGTCATTTTTTATTTTAGTTCAGATAGTTTCATATTAACTAATCTAAACAAAAAATCTCAAATCTTTTTAATATTACAATTTACACAATCTTTCTCCCTTTTCACTAAATCTCTTTATAATATTTAAATAAAGAAAATCAAAAAACCAAACCGAATCGAGTCTTCAGCTCGGGTCATATATAGTTTGGGATGCAATTTGGTCTAAACTTAATGCACACTCAAATGATTTGATTCGGTTTAGGTTTCTTAAAACTCAAATCAAATCGAATTATTGACACCATTAATTATGTCAGGTTGCGATGTTCAATAATTAGCCTCCAATTCTTGTTATTGAGTGATATTATCCATAGACGATGCTCTCCGACTTTGCTATCTCAGGCAATTTCGATGGGATCGGTAATTGTGCGTCGTTCCACAACATATTATGCCCATCGTCGAGTTTCGACCATTACCGATGCGATACGTGCGTTGGCAATCCCTTTCACAAGCAATTATTACACCAATTTTGCGCACGCAATGTATGTCAAACCCGCGGTTTCCCCAGTTTCGCAACAATTCAAGGCCTCCCAACCAAAAGAAGGAAAAAACTATTCAATGCCCACTGCTCATCTAACCAATTAATTGTCCGGTGGAGTAGTTGCCTCTCGCTCTCTCTCAAATATACTATGCTTTTGTATGAGAGTTTACTATGAAATTGGAAAATGTTAATAAGGTGCCCTAAAACACGTTTTAACGATCTATAATTGTACTTTTGAAATGTAAATTTTTATATTTTAAATAGTTGATTTCTTGAAATGTGATTTGTTGACACCTAAATTTTGATTAATCATTCATAATTTAATGCACAAAATTTAGGGATTAATTTTAACCCCTAAACAAAAAAATATTAGGATTAAATTGCATAGCATATAGTTTTAGGAGCATTTATTATTGCATTCGCATTGGACATGTGGCAAATGGGCTTCAATTGATGGTTCTAAGCTTTAATTTAATAAATTGGACTAAGCCCGCAGTGAAAGAGAATTTGGCTAGGCCCGTTAAAGAGTGACAGTTGGAATATGAGAATATTCCCGGGAATATGAGAATGTTCCCGAGAATATTCGCATTATTCTTTCAATATTCAAAGAAAGTGTCAGATGAAATATTCCCATTAAGGGGTGACGAGTTGGAATATGAGAATATTCCCAGGCATATGAGAATGTTCTCGAGAATATTCTCATTATTCTTTCAATATTCAAGGAAAGCGTTGGATGAAATATTTGAAAAATATTGCACGTGGGATACAAGAGCTAAATAGACAACGTGCAAATTTATCATCTTTCCTTAAATAACATAGTCTTCTCACCTATAAAAAGGGGGGCCACACACATTGAAGAGACACAAAAAAAAACACAGCCACAATTAAGAGAAAAGGAGTGGCAGCGCAATATAGAGAGAGAAGAGAAAAAGCGTATCTTTTCGCTGCAGGTCTTGAAGGTCGGCTCACAAAAGGAGGCCTTTTCCCAAGAGACAAGGTAGGTAAAGTTTCTATCTAAATTAATTCTTGAATATTTTATTTTTTTTCTCGTTTAAAGTATTGCATGCTTGATTGAATTCCAATTAAGTGAGGTCGTTGTGTCGTATTAAAAAATCTCAATAATCAAAAATATTGAGCCGCGAGACGTCGGATCAGGTTTTTGATTATTTTGGTTTTCTATCTTGGGTCGGGGCTAAATTGCGTGCTTTACATGATTCAGTTGCATTATGTGTTGATATGCCTTTGTTCGAATTGATTTGGCTTATTAAAGAAAACCCAAAAAAAAATATAGTTGAGTTAGATGTGTTTCTTATTAGAATATTTTAGGATAGTTTTCATGTTTATATATAGGTTTTTTTATTTATTTCGAATTTTGATCATAAAAAAAAAAACATAAAAATTGCCATGCTCATGTCATGTAGAATTAGGTCATCTTCCATGTGGCATCTAGTCATTGCATGTTTAGGGTCATTTGAATGCGTGACATATTAGGGTAGTTGCATTAAATATTTTCTAGCTTTAAATTAAATTAGATAATTAATGTCACGTGACATATAGTTTGCATATTAGGTTGTACATTGCATGTTATTACAATTAGACATTTTTGCACATCATCGCATGCATTGCGCTTATTATTTTAGGCCTCATTAAATAATTTAAAACATTTAAAAAAAAATTGAATGGTTGCATGTTAATTAGAAATCATATCTAGGATCATTGATGTGATTTTTTTTAAAACTAACATTGCAGATGCTTTCGTTGTTTTGAGGTAAGTATCTCTTCCCGGTGCTTGCAATTTATTTACTACTTTGCTTTATTGAGTGTTAAATTATGATTGCGCACTTGCATGATCACATTGCATGTTAGGGATTAAATTAAAATCAATCAAAACTGTCTGCAAATCATTTTTTTGTAAATAAAAGAGAAAAGGTACCGAAAGGGCGTTAGAGAAATCTAACGTAATCAAGTCTCTGATCCCATGGTCTCTGGTTCGTAGGAGTAAAGTAACTCTCCCGCTACTTTACTTGGGTTTCTAATCGACCCACCAAAAATAGATTAGTGGCGACTCCTAAGTGAAAATCATTGGCATGTTAAAAAACTTAAACCCTAAGTCGTGAATTGGTATGGGCTTGGGAGAGCCCGAACTAAGTTTAGGCTTAGTAATCCATTAGCCAAACCCTAGGTGGTGCACCCGAGGTGAGGTCGTGACATGATTGTTTCAAACTTTTATTTTATCTGTCATATTCTATTTATATTTTAATTCTCATTCTCGGACTTTTGTTCTACATCTTTGTAGGGCATGATAGTCGAAATCCATACTTAAAATTAAATCGTTCCCATCCTAATTCCTTGAGAAGGTAGAGATTTGAACCCTCATATTCCCCTTCCCATGAGGAAATGTAGCATTTTAAACTTTCAAAATGCATAGATATACGTTTTTACCTTTTGCAGTAGTCTTAATTTGGTGCATTTGAAGAATTTGTTAATGAAACCTGTCAAAGTTTTTTATGGGATTGTTAAAGTATAACTTTAATATGTAGCGGATACAATTACAATACAAATTTAATTTCATACCGTGTTTTAATAATTACTAAGTTACAAGTTGGTTTATCCGAGTTAAAAGGTTTTGAATTGGATTTCTTGGGTATATCTTTTACCCACCTATGAGCTTCATTCTTTATATACACCTTCATCATTAAATCAATTTCCTCACGAAAAGAAGTGTTTATGGATATCAATATATTATAATGCGGACGCGATTGCCGATAAATTTTCTAGAACATCTAGATAAGCTGAAACATAGTCAGTGAGCCAAGGACAAGGGATTCGATTAAGATTTATGCGAGAGTTTTCAAAAAGATATCGAGATGCAATTAATATTTTATATATAGTTTTGATATCTTTTAAGTCCGAAACACTTGTGATAAATTTAACCAAAACTAATTTTTTGATAATAAAAGATCCTCAAACTAGTACACTTATGATAAAATTAATTTAAACTAATTTTTTAATCATAAAAAATCTTAAACTCATTTCTCGGTTTCCTTCTTCATACAATTTGTTTCTCACCATCACGTTTTCCGCCGAGCTTCCTTTTCATATATTCAAATCTACGTCATCAAATGGATTGCCTCGTGAGAAGAAATATCAAGATATAAAACCATTTTCCACTTTATCATATGATAACTCAAACTTTTGGAGTGGACAATAATTCCTAGGACCGCACATTATGTACTTTCCACTTAATCAACGTGGGGCCCTCGTCATCCAATAATTACCACAAACTAGTTGGACACGTGTATCAAATTGCATGGTATAACTTCTCATTTATCAATAGGTGATTAACCTAAATTAATCTAAAGGATAATTTTAAATAAATATCTAAAGTGAAGCTATTTTCTTAAAAAATGATCCATGATGGACCTTGTGTCAAGTAAAGACATGAAATGACCAACTTAATTCCAAATAAAGCTATTGGCCAATCAAATCTGATATAATGCTAAGGGTAGTTTTGTCCAAAAGATATAATATTTTAAAATATTCTTTCAATTTTTTGTTCTTCTCTCTCTTTTTCTTTTTATATTCTTTTCCTTTCTTTCTTCTGTTTCTTTCCTCTTCCTCCCACCTCCTTCTTGGCTCTCCATCACCGCCCATCTAAATTTACAACCGCTAAATGGTTGATACTTAGGCGGAGGTCCAATGACTAAAAATTTATAAAACACTCCAATCACCAAAAACACAGAAATTACAAACACGCAAACCCCAGGTCAAAAAATTCTTAATGGCTCTCTCATTTCCACAAACCAATTACTATCACCTTCAGCCTGTCTTCAATTTATAGTTTCGTAGGAATGCTTTGATGGGTTTGGATGGTTATATAATCCATGACATTCATATGCAATGTGTGGCCTCTTGAGAGGGTCCAATTACGTAGTGCATGCTTGTTGTCTACTCACAAAACGAATCAACACACACCGAACTTGTAATGTGATAAAAATCATCAGAAACCCCATGAATTGAGAATTATAAACTTGAGTAAATAGGGTAATTGTTGATACATAGAGGTGATTTATCAATTTTTGAAAAGCATCAAGATGGAGAAATGGCAGAAATAACAATTCGGGTGGCAGAGGAGTACGAGAGGATGATGAAGCTCAAGGTTGAAGAAAAAGGTTTAAATGATTGGAGGGAATGAAGATAACAATCCGGCCACAAAAACTCCAATAAATCTTGTCGCATTAACGAGACTTTGGAAGACAAATATGAGTTCGAAGGGATCAAAGAGAACAATCCACCCACAAAAACCTCTAATAAATCTAGTCTCATTGTCGAGACCTTGGAGCGCTTGATTGAGGAAAAATCTAAGTTCAAGCATTGAGGACAACAACAAGGAGGACAAGGAGCTAGGCTTACACCTCCAAGCTTCATCTTCCACCACCGCCATGCTTGACCACAAGCATGAGGTCTAGGTCTCAAATCAAGCATGAGCGACAAATCTCATATTACTCAAGCTCAATCTAAGGTTATGATCAGTTTGAAGGGATTGAAGTGTTGGTAAATATTGAAGGAAAAATAGCTAATATTGTTTGTTAGAATCGGGAAAATAATAACTTAGAGAAAGTGATAACAACTTTAATACCGACTAAATCAATGAGTGTACGAATGCAAGTGAAGAGTATGCCAAAGCAAACCCAATAGAGACTACCAAAATTACTATAATATAGTAACAAAATTGAACATATGATGAGGTACAATTAACTCAATACCCTTAAGACAATTAGTTCCTACCATCAGTGCTAAGCAATTTCACAAACTATGCCTATCAAGATAAAACACCTAAAATCCATTTGAATTAGTACTATACAAACATGACTCTATCGAACATTCCTCAAAATTGGCACACTTAGAGAAAATTAAAGTAAAGAGATGAGAGTTTTTGTTATAGTTTGAATGAAGAATAGTTCAATTCTATTTTATATACTTAAGAGATACATAAACTTAAGAGATACTTGAATTTAAGAGATAAATAAATTGACGAGATACATAAATTCAAGAGATACATGAACTCGAGATAAACAAACTAAAGAGATACATGAACTCAAAATATGTATCTAGTTTTGCTCACTTTCGTTGATCCATTAGCCCAATATAATTATAACACGAAGAGAACAATCCAGCCACAAGAACTTCTAATTAATCCAGTCTCATTGTTGAGACTAACAAGAGCTTGTTTGAGGACAAATTAGAGTTCGAGCATTGAGGACGACACAGTGAAGGGCGATGAGCGAATGGCTTACACCTCCAAGCTTCATCCTCCGCTGTCGCCACGCTTGACCACGAGGACAAGATTTTGGTCTCAAATTGAGCATGAGCGTCCAATCTCGGATTGTCGTGCTTAATCTCAGGCTCAGATTGACCTCCATCTGATGAAGAAGGTGTTGGAGTTACTGTCGAAGGTAGTGGCGGACGGGGTTGAGGGCGTTGATGGGGAGTTTGGCGGGGTGAGAGTAGGGGACTTTGGAGTAGGAGAGAGTAAGATGGAGGCCCGAGGAAGATGATGAAAAAAAGAGAAAGAAAGAAAACAAAATAAAAAAAGAGAAAATAAAATAAAATATTGAAAAAACACTTGGACGAAAATGCCCCTGACTATAAATAAGATTTGACTTCCATTAATTTGGTTATTTCATAAGTTTATGTGAGACAAAACTTAGTGATGACCTCTTTTAAAAAAATGGCTTCACTTTAAGTCTTTATTTGAAAAATTTTTTCTTAATTTCAGCAATAGGCGCATAATAACTCCTCTACCCTCACCACACACTCTTTAAATCCACCCCAATCTTCTTCATGCATTGCTAAGACTCACTCTCTCTCTGCCTTTTCCCTCCGTTTGCTTTTGGAACTCCAAATTCTCGTCCTCTGTTATTCTTCAGGAAACCCCTCTGAAGAATACACCCAAGAAACCTCCGAAGCTGCAAAAAACCTGTCTTTTCTGCAGAAATGGCCGAGCAACAAGAACAGATAACTCTACAAAACCCAGATCAAACAGTCCCCGTCTCAGTCGATCATCCAAGCCAAGACTTGGACAGACCATCGAACCACAACCTCCCAAAGTTCCTCTCGTCAGCGAGGCTCAAATACGTGAAGCTCGGCTACCACTACCTCATCTCCAACGCCTTGTATTTACTCCTTGTGCCAGTCCTCGGGATCTCCTCGGCCCACCTCTCGACCCTCACGGCCCGAGACCTGGCCCAACTCTTGGACCGACCCAGGTTCAACCTCATTACCGTCGTCCTCTTCTCGACGCTCATGGTGTTTCTGGTCACTCATTACTCCATGACCCGACCCAGAAAAGTCTACCTGGTCGACTTTGCCTGCTACAAGCCCGACCCGGCCCAGATATGCACCCTCGAGACCTTCATGGAGAGGTCGGAGCTCATAACCTTCTTCACCAAGGAGAACCTCGCTTTCCAGCGGCGGATGCTCGAGCGGTCTGGGCTCGGGCAGCGGACATACCTGCCCGAGGCCCTGTTCCGGGTCCCACCAACCCTGTGCATGGCAGAAGCGCAGGCGGAGGCTGAGGCCGTCATGTTCGGGGCCATCGACCAGCTGCTGGCCAAGACCGGGGTCAAGGCCGAGGACATAGGGATCCTCATTGTGAACTGTACCTTGTATAAGCCAACGCCGTCACTGTCGGCAATGATCGTGAACCACTACAAGCTCAGATGGAATGTGTTGAGCTACAATCTTGGTGGGATGGGTTGCAGCGCTGGATTGATTTCTATCGACCTTGCTAAGCAGTTACTGCAGGTTCGGTTTCTTTTTCCTCTCCTTTTTTATTCTTCAAAGTATAAGTTTGATAATATGAAGTTTTTATGACCAACACCCTCAGTGTTATCCTAGCGAGAAAGGAATGAAAACTTTCATCGACAAACGAAAAGCTATATATAAGTTGGGTAGTAGGAATTTTATTAGGTTCCCTAGTGAATAGAAGGCCATTTTATGTTGATAGTGTGCCATGTAATTTAAAAACATTTCATAAAAATTAGAATCACGACACGGAAAAAAAAAACCAAATTTATTTAGGTTGTGTCAACAGTAAGACTTCATGTATTTTCTTTCCCTAGTTTATGCTTTGGATGTGTGGAACTGGGAGTTAGTGAATGGTTTAAATTCAAAACCTTGAAACGTAAATGACGTGAAAAAAAAATGATTTACTAATAAGTTAATCCAAGATTTATCATGCCATTGAAGCTAGATTTAAAATAGGACTTTTCACCTTAATGAATTTAATATATGACAACGAAATTGAACATATGCTTTGTACATCCTCAATTTACTATATGTTCTACTAGGTCAAAAAGTTAGGTTTTCTTACTAGGGAGATTCGATTTTGGTCTCAACAAAATTAAAGTTCAACCTAATTTTATTACTTCTCTTATGGGTTAATCACTAGGTACACCCTAACTCTTATGCCCTAGTGGTGAGCATGGAGAACCTCACCCTCAACTGGTACTTCGGCAATGACCGGTCGATGCTTGTCTCGAACTGCCTCTTTCGAATGGGCGGTGCAGCAATCCTCCTCTCCAACCGATCTCCAAATCGACGTCGCTCCAAGTTCCAACTCATCCATACCGTGCGCACCCACAAAGGCTCAGATGACAAGAGCTATGGTTGCGTGTTCCAGCAAGAGGATGAGAAGAAGAAGATCAGCGTGTCACTCTCCAAGGACTTGATGGTGGTCGCCAAGGAAGCCATGAAGACCAACATCACGACCCTTGGCCCAGTAGTGCTCTCGATGTCGGACTTGCTCTTGTTCTTCATGACCTTGGCCGCAAGGAAGGTGTTCAGGATTAAGATTAGGCCGTATGTTCCCGACTTCAAGTTGGCCTTCGAGCACTTTTGCATCCATGTTGGAGGCCGAGCTGTTCTTGACGAGATGGAGAAAAACCTCGAGCTTACCAAGTGGCAAATGGAGCCATCAAGAATGACTCTATACCGATTCGGGAACACGTCGAGTAGCTCATTGTGGTACGAATTGGCCTATTTGGAGGCCAAAGGAAGGATTAGGAAAGGTGATAGGACATGGCAAATCGCTTTCGGGTCCGGATTCAAGTGCAACAGCGCAGTTTGGCGAGCGTTGAGGACCGTCGACCCAGCAAAGGAGAAGAACCCATGGATGGACGACATTCACGAGTTCCCCGTCTATATTCCATAAGTGGTGTCCATGGGATCTGCCGTGAAATAAGCGCATCGGTCGGGATTTTGCCGATATAGGCAAGGTTGATTCCGAAGGATATGCAAACCTTTATTATCATCCTTTTGCCTTGTGTTCATGCATAGGCATCATTCTAAAACTACTAAAGAATAAACTTTTCTTTGCCGGTAATCGATTCCTGGAAGAAGTGTGCATTTTATTTCTGTTATTGTCCATATGACTGGTCAAAGCAGGTTTAATATAGCTGGATTACTTGAAGATGATATTGTGTAGTTCACCTATATTGAATAGTTAAATAAAGACTTCAAACTTTATATTTATGAAGGCTTTTAGACGTTATGACCTCTCAAATAGGAAGATTATTGAAAAAAGTCATAAATCTATTATATTTGTATCAATTTAATCCTAAACATTTCAATTTTAATAATTTAATCATAAACCTATTGAAAATTTGTCAATTCAATCTATCCGAATAATTTTGATTGGAAATCGCTGACATAAATATCAACTATCTTATGTGACAACGTCGCCACTAATGTAGATAATATTTATAATTTTTACAAATTTTCTGAATTTTTTATTTATTTTTTATTTTCTTTTTTTATTTTATATTATTTTTGTTTAATTGTGGCAAACGAGGGTCGTGGACCTCGTCTGTCCCTCATTGGATTTGGCAAGGGCCTCACTCGGCCATGGGGTGGAGCCCTCAATAGGCAATAAGCTAAAAAAGTGCTCATATATTCAAAAGAGGACTTTTGGACTATGTACAATAAGAGTGTTATAACTTTCACACAGTGTTTATTTAAGTGCCATAACTTTTTTCCCCTACTTGAGTATCACGAATTTGAAAAATCGATCATTTAAGTGCCATTGATAAATTGTCTCACCAAAAAATCTAACACGGACACCGATTGTCATACATGGCATCGTCAATACTGATGTGGACAATCAATAAAAAATTCAAAAAAAATTCACTTCAAAATAGAAAATTAATAAAAGAATTCATGTAGAACGATTTGTCAAGAATGGCACTCAAATGATTGATTTCACTTTGATGTTGCACTTAAGTGAGTGAGAAAAAAGTTATAGCCCTCAAATTGAGTGCCATACAAAAGTTATGACATTCTTGCCATTCTTACCCTGAGAATTTTGCATGATATTTTGCCTATCTAAATCACCAATTTCTATTTTGTAGGCTATTTAGATAGACAATTTAATGAATGGTATGGAATTACTTGAGTTTGCTAAATGAGGTACATCGAGATGATGAAAGGCCAATCCTATCCTATACAATAATGTGTTATGAGTGGAAAAATTCCATGTCATCAAATTAAAGAGCTTTCTCGTGAAAGGCATGTGGACCAAAATGATGGAAAGTTTTTATTTATGTATCCTAAACAATGTAAGTAAGCTGTTGTTTAACTCATTTGAGCTTAAGAATTTGGAGAATTCCTCCAAATTACTCCCGTCAAGGACCACCCACATTGGGGCGAAAGAAAGATACAGTTGACCTTATAAGGTGAGAAAAAATTTAGAACTTTCTCGTCCTCACTCGAATCAATCTTTGAGTGTCTTGATTGTTGTGAACTCAAATGAGAATTTAATTACCTTAGAATAATGAAAAGCATTTCTTTTTCTTTCCTACACACTCTTATCCTTTGCATATTCTAATTAAGCCTGCAAATTCATTTTCCAAACAAGTAGGTGATCATCTCCCACATTGGAGCAAGGCACATGAGTTACCACGATGAATCAATATGAACCAAAGTGTCAATTGAAGATGAAGACCCTGAGAAGCCAAATTGTTGAATCATTCAGGCGCCAATGGAAAGGCAAATTAGAGTGTGATAACTCTTTGAATTTTCTGCAAGAAAATGTGTTTGCCATAAAATTCCAAAAAAATGAGAGAGATGAGAGAGATGAAAAAATAAATAGAGAGAAAAATAAGAAAAAAATAGTGGAAATTTTTTTATGGGAGCCCAATTGTCAACAAGAATGAAAAGTCAAAGTGTTTGTCAAGAGTGTGAAGATCGAACCCAATGTGAAGAATGTGATTTCACAATGTCACAGAAGAATCAGTGTTAGATTCTCATGAGCAATGAAGTATCTATACAAGAAAATAATCCCTGGTGAAGGAAGAACATTGGTAAGATGTCAAGATGATTACCAGCTTCAAACCTTTCAATGAAAATTTTCTTTGCGGCTAACGAAACTTTTCGTTACTTGACTTTTTAATTGAGCCTACGCTATGTTCCTTTAAAGTCTCTTCAAATTATGGCACTCAAATTAATGCAGTTTTAAATGTTAAAAGTTTCACCTAAGAAAATGTACACAGGCTTTTTCTATCTAATTTGTACAATTCTTGACTTGTAGACCCAATGGAAATACAGAGAGTACTTATTTCAAAGCTATGAATTGAATTATCCTTGATAAACCGTTAACCAAGCTTACATTCCAATCCTATCAAAACACCTCTTGGATTGGTAAGGTTGTACCATTTTTGAGAAAACCTAGACCTCTGTTAACATGATGGTAATGGTAAGATCGAATGTTTCTTACTCTTCTCGCATCAATGAACACGATAAAGAAACCTTCTAAATAAGAGTAAGTGAAAAACCATTTTTGATCGAGAGCCTCTCATTTAACATTTTCAGCAATTTCACACTATGAGTGAAAATTGTTTTAATGATGATTCTTCCCGATGGAAATTTGTGATGCATACATGGCGAAGTCCTTATGCATAGACCTCAATTGAATTTAATCTTCCAATGTGCATTTTAGAATTGTCTTTATTATTTATGTCTTTGATGAATGTATATATACTTGCTCTAGCCATGTCTTACACGTGACCAAATAGTTATTGCATTTGCGTAATAAGAAGGGATGATTAGTTCCTGGTTCAGTCCAGTGAAACCGATCACTATTTTTTTTCCATCCAGATATATTTTTGTCCAAAACATGACTTGGAACAAATTCCAAGCTCAAGAAAAATTCAATGATTTGGTTCGGATGTCTTATTGCCTAATCATAGACTCCTATTTTCTAAGAAACAATAAACTAACTAATTTTTTGAAGAAATAAAAAAAGAAAAGAAAAGAAGTGTATGTTGTCAGTCCAGTTCAATCTAATTCCCTCTTGTAACCGGGAGCCAAACTATTTGGACACCAGTTCCACTTTTAAGAACCAAGAACCAAATTGATACTTTTAGGAACTGCACCAATTGACTAGTTCAGTCTAGTCTAGGCGGCTCCCGATTCGAGCAGTTCATTTGCACACCGCTATTGATAAGTACATCATTACCCAGACTTACTTCAAACTTGATAATTCTACAAAAATTTTCAAATGCTTGTGGTTATCCAAGTGTTTGAATGTTTCAAGTACTTGTAAATATACATAGGGGCTTCCTTTACAAGCCATGTCGCTCGTGTAGGTGTTTGTTTACACAAATTTTCAGATACTTATAGTTACCCAAGTATTTAAATGTTTTAAATATTTGTGGTAATCCAGATGTTGATTTTAGTCAACAAACTAAGCATTGCTTTAAATAAGAAAAAAAGAAAAAAAGGGTTAATTAGTTTTTTACCCGATCTACGACCGATCTATTGTGATACGTTACTTGCTTGACTCATAATGCCTTTTTCACTCATGTTTTAGTCAAGATCCTTTTGTTTTTAATCTAATTATTTTTAATGGCCTAATTATTATTTATTTTAATTTTTAAATATTTCCATTTTAGGTTTTTAGCAACCCGAAAAGGGCCCTATAAATACTATCTCAAACCCTAAAAGAAAAAGAACAGGGCGCACAAATAGGGCGGCTCTTTTACAAGCGAGGGTTTGAGGGAGGTTTAAAAGAATAAAAAAAAGGATTCCAGAAAAGAAAAAAACATGTTCCTGGAGAGAGGCAATACGGAGAAAAAAAGCTTTGTTAGTATAACAGTTTTTGGACTAATGTGAGAATAACAACTCTTTGTGATCCATAAATTCTTGAAAAAATGAACCCGACAACAATTTATATTTATTATTTTTCTTTTGTGGTCCAAAATAGACTATTTTTACAATAGATTAAAGCTATCACCCAGTCAATTATCAAGAAAAAACTTGTTCTCGTCATTGGGTTGACGCTCAAAAATGTCCAATTTTTAGAGGATTTTATCAAAGCTCAAGCACATGTAGATAAGGGAGATCGTGGAGAATTGTTGGGATTTTATCAAGATTCAAAAACTTGTAGATAAGGGAGATCACGAAGAATAGAGATTGATGTGTTTTTTTAAAGGGGCAATTATTGTAGATAAGGGGAATTGTAGGGAATAGTTAGATTTCATGTGCCCCATGTTACTCAAGTCAGAGTATAAGTTAGTGATGCTTTTGGCTATCTAGGGTGCAGCATCTCACTGTTTCGCCTAACAGCACAATGCTTCTATTGCTCTCCCCCAACCTCATTTTCATAGTTTAGGTTGCTCCCATTTCACTGGCCATTACTACGGAAATCGCTTTTGCTTTCTTTTTCTCTAGCTACTAAAATGTTTCGACCCACCAAGTTGTCTCTTGCCTACCCATTGATTCAGCAACGGTTCGAAAGGTTTGACCTATTTGAGAATCTCCAGATCTATGCTTATTTTCAACTTCCTAAAATATTTTGTCGCAACACTTGATATTATTAGAAATGCCCAAAAAATATTATATTCATATAGTAGAAACATAGATGAACTTTCATGAGTATGAAAAATAGACCCGATTAGTTGATTCAATTTAGTCAATTTAATTAAAATTAATTGTAAAGTCATTCATAATATCATATAAATCATTTTGATCGACCTATCTAGTTTTGTTTGTTATGTGGTACATGTCTTATTTAAATATTCATCAATTGGAATCTTAGCAATGTGAAGAGATTAATGTGCTATTTTAAAGGAGCATCTGCTCTGTTAAAAAGACTCACCAACGTGGGAATATAGGATTGAATTTTAGGAGGTGTGAAAGTACAGTTACAAACACGAAAAAAGTGTTCTCAAACAGTTATGATATAGGGCCTATAAATAACAAGTTCTCATTAACTGGAAAATGCCCTCTCGATAATCAGCATGTAATCTTTTATTATCTTTACTTTCCTACATTTTATTTTTCCTTAGTTGTAGCTTTCCAATTCATACTGTCAATTATATTCTGACTCGTATCTCTATCCTAATGTTTCCTCATCAATTAAATTCCGGCGAGCATCTCTATCACGGGTCTCGCGCCGTTGATTCAATTCTAGCGTTACATCTTTACATGTTCTCGAGGTTTATTGTAGATTAAATTTCGACATAATTCGTGTACACATGTTGCTATGGAAGTGACTATATTTTCAAGTTTGATTGTTGATTGAATTTTAGGACAGTTTGTTGTGGTTATTTCTTGTTTGCCTAGATATTTCCTATCCAGAGTCACCACATAATCCATCTCCTCTCATCAAAAGTTGAAGAAAGACTTTTGGAAATGTTGTTACCCCGTCGATTAAATTCCGGTGAAACAGGGGTTTATAGTTCTCTGCCTCCTTCCTCCATCGTAGCTACTTCATAAGCCTCGGTCATAGCTGAAGAACGCGGGTTCTGTCTTGTTCTCTCGGATTAGTCGTTTGGGAACTCGAGGGAGCATTCGAGCAAAAAACTCTGAGATGCTCAACACACAGGGTTCCTAGAAGCTTGAGATCTTCACGGCCATTACTGTGCGCCTTCTCTCGCTGCTGATATTCGCTTCATCATCGTGCAAGAGATACTTGGTTTCGCTCTATTACTCGGTCATGAAGTTCAACAAGCAGTTCTTGGCCGAAACTTCATTATCATTACTCACCTTTGCCGGTGAAGAGTTCCAAAACATATCTTTGCTTGTGCTATCATCGTTTTGTGATTCGAAGTCCAATTTTGGTCAAGGTACGAACCAAGACTCTGTCTCAGTTTATGAAAGAAAGAAAGAGACGTCAAACTTGAGTTTCTTCTGATTAAACAAAAAAATCCGGTTGGTTTTGATGGCTGCTCGGCCAACCCGTTGTGTTAATGCTTTTCTTTAGGCAACTAGACACTTCGATTATAAGGCCAGATTTAATACTCTCACTGCGCTCACATTGTTTGTCTGTTGAAACTTCTCCAAGACATAACTCTGAAATAATTCAGGTTTTTTGCGTAGTCTGGAGACACATGGACATATATTGGTCAATTTATTAACACATTGTCTCGAGTCCCGTTACAACTTACATCTCATCATTTATTGAGACCATCTGAATCTCTTCTTTTTTGTCATGTTTTGCCTCATGCTTTGAAATGTCCTCGTGAAGATTCATGGTAATTGTTGATGAGGAACACCTGCGATGATAGCGTCAAATCTTTTGGTCAAATGTTAATCTCCCCGCTCATCTGCAACGGTTTGTCTATCACTTCTCTTATGTTCAGCTTGTTGTGGTCGTGGTGTGGCTGCTAGAATGGGTTTTGAACGGATAATGATGGAGATGGACATCGATGGATGGTTGTCCGGTGACTGAAAGTAGCCTGCGATGGAGATCAGGTCATAGGCGTATTTTGGTTCACTGTGAAGTGTGGCGTTCATGTTTTAGTGTTTCAGCTTTGAGCTTTGATTAAACGCCCTTGGTAAAAGACGACGGAGAGAGCGTGAAAGAAGAAAATGATAAAAGGCTTGAGAGAGACTTTAGTAAATGTGGACTAGTTATGGGTTTAAGCGAGTTTGAGCATGATTGTTTTGATAGATGTGGGCTTGAAATTGGCTTGTTAGGTTAGGGCTTAGCTCTAGTTATAATTGAGTGTTGCGACCTACCAGATCGAGAGGTCACTCTCGACATATAGTACATCTCGTGTGACACAAGATTGTTTTTAAGTTTTTTTAGCCTAAGTGTTACTAGTAATCACCACTAGCCATTATTAGAGGGTCGGCTAGAATTCCATAGAGATATGGGAGGGCTATCTCAATTCTACGTAACCATAAATTCTAAGTTTAGGTACTTGCTTATGTTAATATTTCTATTAGAGCCATTTCGATACCTAACAAGTTGGTTGTTCTTTTAATTGATTATGCAATCTTGATTTGCCATTTTTAGCCAAAAAAGCACTAAATGTCCATGTAATTGTTTTTTTGAGTAAGGTCTAAGGTAATCCTACTTCTAACTTAGAAAGAAAAGTTAACAAACAATGTATCGAAATGACGGTGTAGTAAGTGAACACTCAATAAAATAAAAGGCAAGCTATCCTAAGTGTGATAAAAGAAACAAGCCGCAACTCATTGGGTGTTGCAAAAAATGAAAATCCGATACAAAATCGGGCAAAGAATAAACATGGCTTTGTTACGGAGCCCTAAGACATGAGCCCTCAGAAGCTTGCTAATGAAAACTAAGGCGGGCTTCATTCTATTCTTTTTTTTTTGGTCGAAATATACGTATATTTCATTAAAACGTAGTCAAGTGCATTACATCCGAACATAAAATATCCAAGAGATTTGATAGGGGGGATTGGACCCAATTATTCAGTAGTCGGTTGCTGCAATGGGCCTTTACTACCCAGTCTGCGGTTCTGTTTGCGGCTCTCCTGCAATGGGCTATCTTTATGGGCCGGAGTGTAGTTAACAAGGCTTAGGCTTCATTGATGTAGCTTCTAACTTGCCAATTCAATTTATCTGCGCTCGGAGTGTTCCACTCAGTCTGATCTACAGGTTGACTTATCAACTCCACTAACTCCAACTGGTCAGAGTCAATCTCCCAGCTCACATCTTTTTCTTTGTGTTCTGCAAGGGCTCTCTTGGCCAAACGAATTAGGGTTTCCACTATAGCTACTGCTTCTGCTTGAATGGCCGATTGGACACACACCAAGCGAGCAAACCCATCTAGCAATAGCCTCGTATGGTCCCGGCAGACCCTAGCGATGGCAGCTTCGCCAATTTCGCTGATAAAGGACTCGTCGACATTCCATTTTCAGATGCCGCAGGCTAGGGGAATCCACTAATTAGGTGAGCATCTCCCTTTCGCAGCTCCTATACAGTGTTTTAGGGCCTTTGTGCCAAGGTTTTTATGTGTATTCATAGCTGATTCTAGGAGATCTGGCGGGTTGGGCTTCTGATTTCGAAAGACAAAGTTGTTTCGGTTTCGCCAAATTTGCCACAATAGCTGGGTAAGTAGATCGAAGGGGACCATGTTGTGCTGGAATTGATTGATCCATTCTTCTATATGTGTAATTTGATGTCGATTGATATGGATCTGAATCTTGGGGTGCTCCCACACAAATTTTGTCCAGGGACAAAGAAGGAATAAATGCTTGCTCGTTTCAGGGTGATTTTGGCATAGCGTACATTGAGCATCAGGTATGATATTCCTTCGCTGAAGGTTGTCTCGTATAGGGAGTGCATTGTTGCAAAGCTGCCACAGAAAGTGCTTGATCTTTGGTTGTGTGTTGGTGTGCCATATTCTATGCCAAAGTGTAGTTGGTAGCTGGTAGGAAGATGATGCCTCACCCTGTTGAGTCTGGTTCTGGGCTGCTTGTTTGTAATGATATGCACTCTTAACTGTGTATGTGCCTGTTGTGGTATGTGTCCAAATAATTTGGTCTTGCTGCTGTGTTCTGCTCATAAGAGTTGATAGAATTTCTTCTACGGTGTGATGGTCAAAAAGTTCCTTGACTTTTTGTGCTTTCCATGTCATTTCTTCCTCGTCAACTAATTCCGACACCATCTGAGGCTCATCCCTGTTTGTTGGCCCTCCAAGAATTCCTTTAGGTAGCCACTTGTCCTCCCTAATTTTAACTTGTTTACCATTTCCAATAAGCCATCTGACTGAAGGTATTAGTTGGTTTCTTCCAATTAGTAAGCTTTTCCATCCCCAGGAAGGGTTGCTCCCTTTTGCTGCATGTAATAGCTAACCATGTGGATAATATAGACCTTTAAAGACTTGACTCCATAGGGTCTCAGGTTGCTGGAGCAATCGCCACGCTTGCTTTCTGAGCATTGCTTCATTAAAGGAGATTAAATCCCTCAATCCCAATCCCCCTTTTTGTTTCTGTTTTTTTAGTATTTCCTAGCTTCGCCAATGGACTCCTTTATGCTGGTTATTTGTCTTCCACCAGAAGTCAGCAATTTTTCTTTCAATGGCTCGACATATTGATAAGGGGATTTTGAAAACAGACATGGCATATTGCGGGATAGCGTGCACCACTGATTTAATTAGCACTTCTTTCCCTGCCTTAGAGATGAGTTTCTCTTTCCAACCCTCTAGTTTAGAATTCACTTTGGCTAAAATCCAGGCAAACATCTCCTTCTTCGATCTACCCTAATCCGAGGGAACGCCCAAGTACTTTCCTATTGTTTGAAGTTTAGGTACTCTCAACTCATTGGCCATTCTCTGTTTTAGTGCTAGTGGGCAGTCTTTACTGAAAAATATACCTTATTTATTCAAATTTATTGCTTGTCCAGACACAAAGCAGTATTGGTTTAAGACAGTAGCCATATTCTGACATTCTATTAGTTTCCCGTCGATGAATAGGATTAAGTCACCGCAAACATAAGGTGAGATAGGACAGGACACTCCCTATATAGTTTGATCCATTTTATACTACCATTCTCTACCACAGTGTGCAGCAACTGAGATAAGATGTTTGCCAGGATTATGAACAAGTAGGGAGATAGTGAGTCACCTTGTCGGATTCCTCTAGATGGCTGGAAATATGGTAGGGGTTGACCATTGACTTTTACACTATAGGACACCGTTGATACACACTGCATTACCCAAGAGACCCAGACATTGCTGAAGCCCATTTTTTTCATAGTAGCCTCAAGGAAATCCCATTCAACTCAATCGTGGGCCTTTTTCATATCAATTTTCAGAATTGCTTGGAATTTCCTTCTTCGCCTCCGTGTTCTTAGCTGATGAATAACCTCTTGCACGAGTAGTACATTGTCCTATATTAATCTTCCTTGGACAAAGGCACTTTGTTCCATAGTAATTAGCTGGGGAAGGACTTTCTTCAATCCGTTGGCCAACACCTTCGATATTATTTTGTATGCAAGATTACACAAGCTGATTGGTTTGAACTGGTCCAACTTTTCTGGGTTCGGCACCTTTGGGACTAGGGTAATTAAAGTTTTGTTCAACTCTAGGTTAAGGCGACCAGACTCATAAAACTGTTTAACTTCTTTGTATATATCAGAGTTGATGCCAAGCCAGTGGTGCTGGAAAAATTGTCCATTGAGGCCGTCTGGTCTAGGAGCCTTTAAAGCTCCCAGTTGGAAGGTAGCAACTTTGATTCCTCTAGGGTAACTTCTCCTATTAGCATATGGTTCATCTCCTCTGTCACCGAGCATGGAAGCTGGTCTAGGACTGGCTAGAAATGTCGCTCCCCCACTGAGGTATATAGGTCTTTAAAAAATTATGTGGTCATTTGTTTAATCCAACCCGGGTCACGTATCTAGTCATCATTCTGATTTCTCAGCATAGAGATTCTATTTCTTTGCCTTCTTTGCACTAATGTGGCATGAAAGAACTTGGTGTTTCTATCACCCCATCTCAACCATTGAATACGGGATCGCATTCCCTAGTATATTTTCTCTTGATTCCATAATCGTTCAATTTTTCCTTTCAGCCATTGTACTCTTTCCTTGTCATAGTTTGCTGCTAGGCAATTAATTAACTGTTGCAATTCCTCCTTTAAAGAGTTAATGGCTTTGTAGGCATTACCGAATTTTTTCTTACTCCACAAGTGGAGCATCAGGGAGAGTTTGTGTAGTTTCCCACACAATCCTTCTACCACATTTGCTTGCTGTGTCCAAGTGTCAAACATAAGCTGCTCATATTCCTCATCTTCAATCCAGAACTGTTCGAACTTAAAGTCCTTCTTTCTCCGTTCTTGCTAAGGACTTAAATCCATCAATAAGGGACGGTGGTTTGAACCAACTGCATGTAGTGCAAAGACCTCCGCCAACGGGAACTCCACCCTCCAATCCATATTACAAAGTGCCCTATCCAACTTTTCTTTTACAAATTCAATGCTTACTCTATGATTGGACCAAGTGAATGCACAACCCTTGCTCTCTATATTCATGAAGCCACATGTATCCAGAAAATATTGAAATGCTTTCATTCTATAATTTTTAGCTAATCTCTTTCCCGCCTTTTCCCACACATACAACACTTCATTGAAGTCTCCAAGACACACCCAAGGGTAATTGTGTAGGTGTCTAGTAGATGCTATGTCAGTCCATAAACTCAGCCTATCTTGAAAGTCAGTAGGCACATAGATAAAAGTCACTCTCATAGTGTAATTTGTCTCACTACATGTGCAGAGCATGTGTATGCTATGGGTAGAACTTGTACTGATGGTAATGGATACTTCATTATTCTAGAAAATTGCCAAACCCCCTGCAATACCTCTTGAATTAACTATAAAGCTGTGTTGGAATTGTAATATGCGTTGCAATCTGTTGCACACATCCTCCTTGTTTTTTGTTTCCATTAGAAATAAAATAGTGGGCCTGTCTTGAGCCATTAGGGCTCTAATAGCCTGGAATGTCAGGGGTGTGCCCAACCCCCGACAATTCCAGCTCAGTGTCTTCATTTGTGAATTGGTGGCTTATTAGGGCTAGCCACCAAAGCCCATTGTCTCATTTCTTCCTCAGTGAGGATAGGGGTATCAAGTAGAGTTGTTTCATCAAGTGTTGGATTGCTCATGTCCTGTAGCTCGTATGGGAAGTACCTCTTCAGTTTCTTCATAGCTAGATGTTTCAGCCATTTCCTTTTCTTTTAGCCATATTTCCTGACATTGTGCTAATTTCATTGCTGTTTTTGTAAGGTTACTATCCATCAGCTAGGATTACAAGGTCTCCACCTGTCTGGTTCCAGTACATGTCTTCTTGGACAGCGTCCTAGTCAATTTCATTTTGCAGAGGATCATTGCAAGTTGGTGTGAGCCCTTTGTGTTTTTCATATATAACCACCTCTCCCTGGGTAACTACAGATTTTGGCATGTTAGTGTTCTTCAGCAATTCCTCCCTCGTTGTCCCATAATAAAATTCCCAAAATGGGCTATAGTCATTTGCTTCTGCCTTCGTCCAGGAACCAAACAGTATGTCTTTTTTATTTAGAAACCGGTCTTCTTGGTAGGGAATGTCGTCGCAATGTTGTGCATAGTGCCCCAACCATCGTGTGGTAGTCATTCGTACCTAAAATCCAGCCATATCTTTTTGCCATTATTACTTAATAGAGCTCCTGGTTTCAATGGTAGCAACATGTCTATGGTGACTCTAGCTTTCCCTATCATGTAAGGCATATATCCTTTAGCTTCTATTTTCACCTCTAAGACTTCCCCAATGTCTCCTGCAACTCGTTCCACCACATTTTCTGAAATCCATTTTGCCGGTAAGCCATGAATATGGATCCAGAAGTTGTAGGAATCAAACTTATAGCACGCTAGGGGGTGTTCGGTTCCCAAGGTTTCAGGATTAGAAGATGGTTTGCAAAAGACCAAGGCCCCATAGCCATGACCCTCTCTTTATCTGTTTCTGAGGTAAAACGAAATGCAAAGATTCCAGGAGCTAACAGGTTAATTTCTACCGTTTCAATCTTCCATACTCTTCTCATGGTATTCTGGAAAGCTTGGAAATTAATTTTAGGGTTCTGGTATAAGTGTCCAATTAGGGTTTGCTGGCATTTTCTTACCTTTGTTGCTAAGATAATATCATCCACTGGGGTGATAGCTTGATTTGACCATAACTTCCCCAATCATTTGCAGAGCAGAGCTAGGCGGATCTCTTCATCACTTTTGGGTTCCATGATTGCTGGAGGTAGTGGACTGTACTCCACGAAGACAGGGGTGGCGGGAGCTTGAAGGAGGTGGAAAATACGCCAAAATGGGGGCCTTGTTGAAAGTGGGGTTTGCAGTTTTTGGGTTAAGGGGGAAATGGGTAATGTGTTAATGGTTCTTCCATGGCCGATTGCTGGTTTGGGGGCAGAAATCTGTCTAGGGTTTTTGGATGTAAGGGAAGCTACCCTTCAGGTAGAGAGAGCTCTCACTGTAGAGAGAATTCGAGTGTGGATAGAATATGTTAGCTGCCTTTTCTAGATCGCATTGAATTGGCTTCATTATATTCAATTGATTAGAACTAGGTCAAAGCCATTTATCTAAAAGTGAGAGTAAGTCTAAATAGATTTTATGTTTGAGAATTGAATTTGCAATTAAAAACTAATCCTACAGGTGATTAACTAATGCTAATCTTAACTATACAAAATGAGACCGGGAAAGACGTTAGTCTTTTGCCACCGTTTTCATGGACTTCGTTCGCCTCCTCCGTGGACTGCCCCACATGGCCACCATTGGTGGTGGCAGTTTCCAGATAACCCATTCATACATTCACATAACATGCACTCAAGCAATCAAGTAGATTAGCAACATTCACTCGTCAAACAAAGAATGGCCTTGGAATCAGCCTTCGCTTTTCACAAATTTTGACCACCCCAAACCTCCTAATGACTTGATTAATGGTTAATAAACATTGGCCACCATTTTCATTCGCATAACAATGGTCAATATCAATTAACCTCTAATCCCAATAGGCTAACCATCGAGCATCGCACCTATACATTCATCTGGCAAACACATGCATAAGTATCAAATTAAGCATGCACTCAGGTCATTTGACCTTAATTCACGATCAACCATACAAGATGAAGTGAAATAGAAAGGGTCACTCATTCATTTATATCCTAAATTCAGATTGATTATGTTTGGACTCAGTTAATCTCTCAAATGAGGTCCAATTGAGATGGTTCAAGTGCTATTAAAAATCTTAGGATGTGTAGTGGAAAAACTTGTTGAGACCATTTGACCTGATTCTCATCGGAAGAACCCGAAATTGAGCAAAATGACTCTACAATCCAGATTCCCTAGCGAGAGGAACTGTCAAGATATATTAAACTATTTTCCGCTTCATAATCTGATAACTCAAAACTTTTGGAGCAAACGATTGTTCAACTAATCTCAAATCATATATTTCCCACTTTATCAACGTGATATAACTTCTCATCTCTTGTCAAGTATTTGACCTAAACTAATCTCAGCAATTCGCGTATTAATTACTCTAGGCTCTCCACGCACTCCCTTTAAATCCACCCCAAACATTCGCCGATCTACCCCATGCGCTCTCTGCCATTTCCCTCCATTTGCTTTGGAAACCCAAGTTCCCGTCCTTTCTTATTCTTCAGGGAACCCCTCTGAAGAAGACACAAGAAAACCTGAAACTGCAAAAATCTTGTCCTTTCTGCAGAAATGGCCGATCAACAAGAGTAGATCAGTCGACAAAACCCAGATCAAATAGTCCCCGTCTTAGTCGAACCTCGAAGCCAGGACTCAAACAGACTATCGAACCACAACCTCCCAAACTTCCTCTTGTCAGTGAGGCTCAAGTATGTGAAGCTCGGCTATCACTACCTCATCTCCAACGCCATGTATTTACTCCTCGTGCCACTCATCGGCATCTCCTTGGTCTACCTCTCGACCCTCACACCCCGAGACCTGGCCGAGCTCTGGGAGCAACTCAGGTTCAATCTCATTGCCACCGTGCTCTGCTCGACCCTCATGGTGTTTCTAGTCACTCTTTACTTCATGACCCGACCCAGAAAAGTCTACCTCGTCGACTTTGCCTGCTACAAGCCCGACCCTGCCCAGATAAGCACCCTCGAGACCTTCATGGAGCGGTTGGAGCTCATAACCTCCTTCACCAAGGAGAACCTCGCTTTCCAGCAGCGGATCCTCGAGCGGTCTGGGCTTGGGCAGCGGACATACCTACCCGAGGCCCTGCTCCGGGTCCCACCAACCCCGTGCATGGCAGAAGCGCCGGCAGAGGCTGAGGCTGTCATGTTCGGGGCCATCGACCAGCTGCTGGCCAAGATCGGGGCCAAGGCCAAGGACATAGGGATCCTCATTGTGAACTATAGCTTGTTTAACTCGACGCCGTCACCGTCGGCAATGATTGTGAACCACCACAAGCTCAGAGGGAATATGTCGAGCTACAATCTTGGTGGGATCGGTTGCAGCGCTGGATTGGTTTCTATTGACCTTGCTAAGGAGGTTTGGTTTCTTTTTTCCTCTTTTTCCCTATTCTTCAAAGCATAAGTGGGATAACAAGATCTTTTTAAGATCAGCACCCTCAATGATATCCAAACAAATAACGTATCATCAACGAACAAAATGCTAAATATAAATTGGTTAATAGGAATTTATTAGGTTCACTAGTAAATAGCAGGCAATATGATGTTGGTCCTGTGTCGTGTAATTTAAAAACATTTCATAAAAATTTAGAATCAAGACAAAAAAAAAAAATCAACTTTATTTAGGTCGGGCCAACAGTAAAACTTCAAGTATTTTCTCTCCCTAGCTCACGCTTTAGTTGGAAAGTGGGAGTTAGTGAGTGGTTTGAACTCAGAACTCTCGAAACTTGGATGACATTGAACAAAATGATTTGTTGATAAGTTAATCCAAAATTCATTATGCCATTTAATATAGCTAGAGTTGAAATAGGACTTTTCGCATTAATATTTTGATATATAATAACCGAATTTAACAAAAGCTTTGTTCATTCTGAATTTACTTTATGTTCTATCTACTAGGTACATATTTTTTTTAGATTTTCTTAATTGGGAAAATTTAATTTTGGTCTCATGAAAAATGAAACTTTGGCCTTTAGTACTTCTTTATGAATCCATCGCTAGGTAAATGCTAACTCTCTTATGCCCTAGTGGTGAGTAAGGAGAACATCACCCTCAATTGGTGCTTTAGCAATGACCGGTCCAAGCTCGTCTCGATCTGCCTCTTCCGGATGGGCGACGCAGCAATCCTCCTCTCCAACCTGTCCTCTAACACTTGCTGCTCCAAAAACCAGCTCATCCACACTGTGCGCACCCACAAAGGCTTAGATGACGAGCTATGGCTACGTGTTCCAGCGAGAGGACAAGAAGAAGAAGATCGGGTCACTCTCCAAGGACTTAATTGCAGTCACCAAGGAGGCCTTGAAGACCAACATCACGACCCTCAGCCGTTAGTGTTGCCTATGTCGGAGCATCTCTTGTTCTTCCCGACCTTGGTCGTGAAGGTGTTTGAAGATTAGATCGTTATTGACACCTAAATTTTGACTAATCATTTAGGATTGATTGCATAGAAAATTAGGAACTAATCTTTAGCCCCAAAATAAATATTGATTAAATTGCATAGCATACAGTTTTAAAATGATTTATCTTATAATTGCATTTACATTGGACATGTAGTGTTGAATGGACCTGAATCAGTCATGTAGGCTGGGCTAGCATTGACACAAAATTTAACTAGCAAAGGGGAATAGTGGCTGAAAATCAAGCCAAAAATCAGAGTAATTAAGCTTTAATTGAGTTGGGTTCAGCCTATTAGAGTTAAAGGTTATGAGTTTAATTAGAATAGGTCCTAAAGGAATCAAGCTTGTTATCAATTAAGCCCACAAGAGGGCCAATTTTCAGCCACACTAGGCCAAAATTTACATGGGTAAATGGGCCGAGTCCAAGCTCAAATCAATCTAATTTGAGCCCATTAGATTTAGGCCCCAATAATTATAGCTCGTTATTTTTATTAAGGCATAATCTAAGCTCGTGTAAAGCTAGGTTAATCTTAAAAATAGACATCTATACCTCATAAACCTAAAGGTCGGCAATTCATTATTAGAAAAACACTATAGAAAACCACGTGTGAGAAAAGAGGGAGGGAGAAAAAAGGAGATTCTCGGCCAACCCTTGGCCGAGACCTCCTAGTGCAGCCCAGCCACCTGCCACGGCCAAAGCCATCGCGTTGTCCTTGCTCCAGCCAAGCTCAAGAAGAGGACACTGATGTTTCCTTTGCCGACCAACAAACGACAAGCGACACCTCCTAGCCGTGTTGCTTGTTACACCGTGACTGAGGACCAGCCATGAAGCTCTCTTGCTATTGCTTACCGATCGACCCTGCAGCTCCTAGCCGCAACGCAGCCCTGCCCTCGCCGAAACCACTCTGGCAAGCGCCAAGCCTACTATTGATCCCATGACTCCCCACAATGTTGTTGCTGTTGTCTCGACCCCCTTCACCGCCAGCCGTTGCTACTCCAGCTGCGACAATCCGTAATCATCAACCGGAATGCTTGGATATTCCATAATCACCAATCAGAATGTCAGCTTCATTTCCCATAGTCCATTGATTCCTTCAAATGTAGCTTTCGAGTTAATCCTAAATTTCTTTATTTGTCATTCAAGAAGAAATACTCATAAATTCAGATAACACAATACACAATGTATCAAGTGAATAACTTTAAGTGATTAGAACAAGTCTTCTTTGGATTTCATGATGAATAGGAGTAGGTCAAGCTAGAGATTGCTCCTCTTTCTTGTGAGATCATGAGGAGTGGTAAACAAATAATGGTTCACGAGAATCTACATAAGTAGCGTTACTAGAAAGTTATATCGCTCTATTGAATTAGGATAATCTTTTGTCCAAAATACTTAATGAAAGTAAGAAAAACTTCCAAAGCCAAGGAGAGTTTGCGCAGTGAAATTTTGAAAGCATTGAAAATCCTTTAGTAAATTACAAATCTAGAAGACTTCACTTCAAAACAATGAAATCCTTAAAAGAAATAAAGTAATTCCAAAAATCCTGAATTAAAAAAAATGGATCATCAACAAAAAGAAATTTTTAAAAACACATATTGGGAAGCTAGTCATAACAAGATCTTTATAGTCAGAAGTAAAAGCACTTCTAATAGCAAGTAACAAGGCTTTGATATCAATTGTTTGAGGTTAACAATACAATCTAGAGTGGGGTGAATAGGTTTAATTAGAGGTTATGAAGAACTTTTGCGGAATATAACAAATTAAACATCACCAATACCAGAAACAATTTAACATAATAAGAAGTGGGGCTGATGAGCAAATACATAAGTAGGAGTAGTGATGATAAAAAAGAGATAAAAGATAGCACCCTGAGATTTATTTTCCCACTTTCCACTTCTGCTCCCGTCCCTTGCCCCCTTCTTCCCCCTCCCCCTAAAATCTCTCTCTCTCTCTCTCTCAATCTCTCTCCCTTAAATTAGGGCTCACTGGCCTCGGGTTACAGCTCACAATGTCGAGCCATAAGCCGCAAGCACAGATCCAAAGCCGTTCGCTTCGCCAATTGCAGCGGTCACAACCATCACGAACCTCCTTTGCCCCGTCGATAGAGGGAACGATGGAGAAATGGTGAGCGGTGTGAACCATCCGCAACGATTCATGGGGGCTGAATGGTGCAACAGTAGGAGGGATGTGACGACAAGTCGGGGACAGACGTGGGGTCAATAAATGAGGCGGATGGGTGGTGGAGAAAGAGAGAATGTAATATTAATGTTCGTGTTTAAAATTTTCAGCATGAATTCTAAAAAAAAAATTGAGTAATTAGATGGTTCTAATAATTTCTAATTGTAAGGGCTTCAACCCATCATGAACTCAGTTAAAAGCCCATATAATTTGGTACGAGTCACATTGATAAAGAAGAGACACAAAAGATGCTTATCAAGATGTCATGTACCGACCAAAAAAAGAGTGTCATGTAAATGATAAATACTAGTTATTTGATGAAAGATTGGTGCGACAAACCATCAGATCTGACCGCGCAAATAAACGTGTGTGTGTGTGTATATATATATATATATACTCCCTCTCTTTTCTTTTCCTTGGTCTAAGAATTCAAGATTCTTGCACCAAAAATAAGATAATAACAAAGAGGGTCTTGAAAGATGGATATTCTTGGCCATGCTGAAATCAAATCTTTCTCCCATCCTTTTTACATCATACAATCAAAAATCAATTCCATCAAATTTGTACCAATATGTCTAAACTAAACCCATCTATAGATTGTTCCAAAGTCAGAACCACTAAAGAAAAATATGTATTCATCTATCACCTACAAAAGGTGGGATAAGTGCATGACCAATCCTCAGAGTTATGCGATCGATCAATCGAATTCTTAACATCTTATTTTGGTTAATTAAGTCCTTAATGTGTGAAAAACACCGCAATCAACTCTTGAACTCATTGTTAATGGGTTTTCAAGTCTCTGACGCTGGAAATCCTTCACGTCTCTCACATGGCCTTTCTCTAACGCCGCGTAGCCGTGGACCATAGAATCACGCGCAGTTTTCAACGTTGGAAATCTAGTATAGATTAAACATTTTATTTTTTTTTGCAAAATCTTAAGGCTTAATCAATCCAAATAATATTGGAGGCATGAATTGATTGATGGCCAAAAGTTAAGAGCCGGCCCACACTTTTCCCTAAGGGAGGATGGTTTATAGTAGAACTGAGAATTGGAAAACCAGAAATATTTTTAAAGGGAGCATGAATTGATCATTTTGGTTCCTAGTTCCACATTTTTAGGAGCCAAGAATAGGCGGTCTGGTTCTTGGTTCTCAAGAGAACCAAACCAAGAACTTACAAAATCCTAAAATAGAAATTGTCTTACAGAAATTGGCTTTCTACAAAAGCTTAATCTTCCTCTTCTAGAGCAAATTCTTGGTTGTTTTCCTCTTTGAGAAAATTTCTTCCTCTTGAAAGTCCAAGCACTACTCTTCATTGTTGTCACCGTTGCCAGATATAAGGGTAAGCAGTTCTAGATTCCTTACAAGTTTCGCTTGAAACTTAAAACCTATTCTCGAGTACATATTCTTTATTTTTTAAAACTTGAAACTTAGAACATACCCTGTTATAGGTTTCGAGGTCTAATAGGTTCCTTTCTTCTTCTTCTTCTTCTTCTTCTTCTTATTTTCCCTTTTAGTTAAGCAAAACAAAATAAACCTAACAATAAAAATGAATAAGAATTTTATTATCAATTGCCTAAGAATAAATATCCATATACATTTGTTGAATAGTTTTAAGGAAATTTAACAACTTTCAATACACTAATTGTTCTTGTATTATACAAAATTACTATCTCATTCTAACTAAACTGTACCTTAGAAGGGCACAAGATTCAACAAAGAAAATACAAAGCATTAGAGCATTACAGGTAAAAATACACTATAATCTTCTTTCAAGAAATTAAGGGCGACAATATCTAGAAGGAGCAAGATGTTTCGGTCATTAAATTATATACTCGCATGCACATCCGAATCAACATGGGAGCAGGCCCTCCAGAAACAAAGAAAGGAAAAAAAAAACTAGAAACAATTCATAGCAATACTCATGTGTCACGGGCCGATCGTTCAGGACCTCGACCGTGCGGCGACTTAGGCAATTTCGGATCGCAGGGGATCGTCGCTCCTAAGCCAAGCCTTCTTCGGATCGATGGATCGCTTCACTTCACCCGGATCGTAGAGAGAGAAACTAGAGAGAGAAGCTCTGAAGAAAGAAAGTGAACTTGGATTGCTAATTGTTGGATGATTACAAGTGAGGGAGGCCACCCCTTCTTATACTTGAGGCCCTCTCATTACAACCGTAGATGGACATTCGATCTAGCGGACGAGATCGCACCACCTCAACTACCATCTACCCGTACTTATGACGTCACCTACCAATATTCATTACAATGACAACTAGCAGCATTTATGACGTCATCCCAACTAACTACACTTAAGACAAGAAGACTCTAGACCACGGCGTAATTACCGGATCGTCCGTCCCTGAGAATGTTGTGGAAGCGTTGGAGTTCTTTGAAGGGTCTTTGGGACGTTCTTCCTCGATCACGAAGGCCCCGTTGATGAGGGAAACCTCTCCTCCGTGACATTCTCCCCCACTCAATCGAGCGACGTCCTCGGCGCTCACAGCATGGAGGGAGTTCTTCTTGGCGCGAGCTTTCTCTCTTTTCTTCCTATTCCGTTTTGTCCGGACCGAATCGACCGACACCTCACACGACTTTATGAACATGTGGGCGCACATACCTTTCTTTGGTTCGTACTTGGTACGAGGCATGGACTCCACTTCAGGGAATAGGACTTCAAACGACATGTCTTGGGTTGGCGGTGTCTTCGGTTGATCGGCCATGCGCTTGGCGGCCTTCAAGTTTTTGTCGAGAAGATGGACCGCGGTGATCGTCTTGGTGTTCATCGTCCCTTTGATCATTGCCACCATGGACGGGCACTTCGGATCAAGTAACATGATGCACTTGGATCCTAGGTCGATCATGGCCCTAGCTTGGTCGAAGAACTGCATCCCCAAGATGAGGTCGTAGTCATCGAGCGGGACAACTTCGAACGGAATTTTGCCCTTCCATCCGCCAATTTGAACGTCGACCTCCGGAGTTGTTCCTCCACTTGCGAGATCTTCCGAGTTGACGGTCTTGAAGCGCCTTCCGTTCGGCCGTACTTTCAAGCCCAACTTCTTTGCTACTTCGGTCGCCATAAACACATTGGACGCCCCTGTATCGACTAAGGCAAAGAGCTTTATTCCACATACCTCGAGTTCGACGAAGAACATGTCCACTTGCTCCATATTCTTCTCGGGCAGAGCTTGTGTTTGCATGGCGTTGAGATTCATTCCACCGAGTCGGATTTGCCGCTTCTCCTCTTTTGGTCGTTCTTCATCGACGGAAAGGATGGCGTTCACCCGGTGCTTTTGTGGACACTTCTGCGTCCAGTGATTCCCTTTGCAAATGAAGCAAGGTGAGGGCGAAGGTTGTTCGAACTTACTTGCGTAGTTCGTATTCGGTCGACTCCCTTGGATGGGTTGTCTGGATGAACCTTCTCCCCATTTCCTTGCTTGGCCACCTTGATACTTGGGGCCATGGAAGTTGTCGCGGGAGTTGTCACCACCTTCATCCTCGGAGGGCCGATCCGACCTCCAGTCCCTTGTCCGATACTTCGTTGTATCGAATTTGTTGAGGTCGATGAGCGACTCCGCTACCGTTAGGGCCTTCGAGAGACTCCTCACATCCCGCCGCATCAACTCTTGCTTGGCCCATGGCTTTAGTCCATCCATGAACGCTCTGAAAGCTTCATCATCTCCAAGATTGTTGATCTGGAGCTTGAGTTCAGTGAAATCCTTCACGTACTCTCGGACCGTTCCTCGTTGTTCGAGGCGATGGAGCTTGCTACGAGCTTCCTGTTGAGCGAACTCGGGGAAGAAGTACTCCCGAAATTCCTCCACGAAGCCATCCCACGTCTCCACGGGATGGGCACCGCGCTTCGTCTCATCACACCTATTGCGCCACCATAACATCGCAGTATCAGTAAGGTACATGGCAGCAGTTCGTACCTTAACATTCTCTTGTTGGATGTTGGCGGCTCCGAAGTATTGCTCCATACTCCAAATGAAGTTGTCCACCTCCTTGGCGGATCGATCGCCCTTGAATTCTTTGGGCTTCGGCACGTCCAGCTTGGACACCGCTTGAGTGGGCACCGCTCCGTTCGCAATGCTTAGTTTGCACAAGGCGAGTTCCGTCTTGAGTTCTTGGATCTCCGCCTTCATGACTTCAATTTCGTCCCACCGGGGATTCTCCTCCTCCATGGTTCGGACGCGCTCCCTCAAGTCGTCGATCGATTCGTCGAGGGCATCATCCCTTGCTTGGAGAGGGACCATCGCATCGTTGATGGCGTCCGTGAAGTCTTTGCAAAGGGAGCTTTCGACTTCCATGATCCGTTCTCGAACATCGTCGAGCCCATCGATCATGTTGGTCATGGCACTTCGCATCTTCCCAAACTTCTCATCAAGCGCAGCAAGGGCTTCCGGTGAGGTTGCTCTCTTCTTGCTTCGGCCGCGAGTCTCTCGGACTGGAGCGGCTTCTCCATCCACAATGGCTTCCTGGCTCGACATTCCTTCGAACAGTTGGTGCTCCTCTTCTTACTTCTCTCTTTGCTCTGATACCACTTGTCACGGGCCGATCGTTCAGGACCTCGACCGTGCGGCGACTTAGGCAATTTCGGATCGCAGGGGATCGTCGCTCCTAAGCCAAGCCTTCTTCAGATCGATGGATCGCTTCACTTCACCCGGATCGTAGAGAGAGAAACTAGAGAGAGAAGCTCTGAAGAAAGAAAGTGAACTTGGATTGCTAATTGTTGGATGATTACAAGTGAGGGAGGCCACCCCTTCTTATACTTGAGGCCCTCTCATTACAACCGTAGATGGACATTCGATCTAGCGGACGAGATCGCACCGCCTCAACTACCATCTACCCGTACTTATGACGTCACCTACCAATATTCATTACAATGACAACTAGCAGCATTTATGACGTCATCCCAACTAACTACACTTAAGACAAGAAGACTCA
>CM026417.1:3351348-3395069 GCA_014858505.1 Corymbia citriodora subsp. variegata | reverse complement strand
GAAGCCCTTGGCAGGCGGCTTCTTGTATGTGTTGCTGCCGAACGCATTTTTCCTGCGAGAGACATCATCTGGGTCGCCATTTATTCCAGCCGAGACATCAGTTTCGAGTGTTGAGGCGACTTTCTCGACCCCACCAAATTCCTGGAGGTGGCCGAGGTCCTTGTTCTTGACCAGCTGGGTGAGCTGTGACTGATAAATGTTGAAGGAGCTGGGATGATCAGAGCCAGGGCTCTGAGCCGGATCATGGATCGAAATCGAAGTGTAGGAAGGAGATTTTCGTGGGAAAGACTTGTTGGTTTTTTTTGTGGAGATAGTGAAGGCTCGGGAGCAATATATGGTTGCGAAGGCCTGATGCCATGGCCTAGCAAACTTGCGCATAGCGGGCAAGTCGAGAGAGACCTCGTAGCGGACATAGTCGCCACGGAGAATGCTGGTCATGGCTGGGAAGAGACGCACGGGCTCTGGTGATCCTCAAATGAGGTAGGGGTCGCACGGTGCAAATGGCAAGACGAGGAAAAGCTGTGATGTTTGTTGGCGTTTGGTTTAGCCGCTCAAAAGTGCAATTTTGGAATCTGCGGATTGATGTTGGGAGCCAAGACCCGTGGATTTTATAATATCCCGAGCTGGATATTATATTTTGCGAGTCGTTTATGAGATTTCTAGAGAAATCGAGGGACGTCGGACGCGGCAGATGCCGACGAAAGTGGGAACCCAACCGCCGGTGCGGTTTGTTTTACACGACATCGACATGGTGTTTATTCTCGATTCGTTCGAGGAAAAGGAACGCCATGTTCACGCCCCACACCGTCTTGAGGAACGCGGCGTCTTTGTATTTTCCTTTATTTCCTCGTTCGATCATGTGATCGGTAGATTATAATTATACATATCACTCGCATTCATGCTTTTTTATTTTTTTATTTTTTTATTTTTTTTTGTTCGATTTGGTCGTGAATGATGCCCGCGTTTGTAATGTTGCAATAAAAGATTTTGTTAAGAGGACCTTTCCTCTCTCTCCAATCCGGGATGGAGGAAAGCACGACCGTGTGATGCACGCATGTAATTAGAGGGAAATTATTTCAGCAAGCCGTATTGCGGGAGCCATACTCGGAATAGTCACTTGACAAGCATAGTAGGCAAATATCGTGATCGGACGGCCTCATCTTGAAGTCAGCACGCGATCATTTGGTGCGAGCGAGGGTCAGCATCATGCACGAGCAATGCTGAAGAGACCAGGATAAATTAGAGCAGATGCAAAGGAGTAATATGCGATTATAGTGAATTCAAATGGGAAGTGGTGGGTGACACGTTTGAGGTTCGATTAAGTTGCACAAAGATGGACCATACATGATGGTAGTGACCAAGCCATCAGCGCTTTCAATGGCAAGGCCCACCCTCCAAAAGTCAATCGATCCATCGGACTAAGATGGTACAAACAACGAGACGATCAAGGCAGTTAATGAAACAGATATTGCCATGGAAGAATCCAAGGTTATCGTGTACCATGAGAATATCGATTAATGGTATAGATTGTTATATATCATGAAAATGTGAGGTGAATTAGGGATCATTATGTATCATGATAACACGGATAGACATGAAGATCATTAAAAAGAATCAACAGAGTTAGATCAAGTCGATTCAATCGAAAAGGATTGAAGATCGAGGATCCCACTTCACCAATTAAATCGATAATTCTTTTTTTTTTTTGTTCTTCTTTTTGCATAAAGAGCATTGGATACTCCACGTAGGAGTTGCGTGGTTGATGGATCTGTCTTGGTGTATATACCCACACGCCGACGTACATTTTCTCGGATTCTTCTTTCCACAACCACTCTTGACATTTCCCCTCTTTTGTAAAGAAATCGATCAATGAGAACGGTGAGAGTTTTTTCTTTTTTTCCTATTCTATTCATACTCTTGACTTTCACTCTTATATTTTTATCATGTCTTCTTGTAAGACGTGAGAATCGAAACTTACACCTGAAACTAAATCGTCCCACCCTAAGCTCCTAACCAACCACCTTCCCATTTCAATGTGAATAGGATGACTATTGGGGTAAACCTCGAGTAATTAGAATGTGAGAGTTGAGAGATATGAATACTACTATTACTTTCTTTCCTAACGGTACAACTTTGGGGAAAGTTCAGAGAGATTTAGCTAAGGATTTCCATTCATTTTCCTTCCCCTACCATTAGGGTATAGATAGATCAAATTCCGCGTGCACATGGTTAGGAACATGATTAGATGCATCATTTAATGTTGTTCGCCAAATGAACAGCTAAACGTTGAAATATGAGAAGCAAGTGCATAGAACTTATTCGGGGCGGTTCCTTCGGCTAGCCGCACACTCCTTTGTCTACGTCAAGAGTCCATTTATGAGAAGGGGTTAGGGAAAGCTTCCAATAATGACAACTGTCTTTTTAATTGGTACTGCAGAGGGTCAGAGAAATTTTTGAGTTATTAATTAGGTATAGAAAGTGACCAAGAAGCCACCGGTTTCGCTTGGTGGGCCGAAATTTTGGTTCTCTTTTATAGTCACAATTATATGTTGCATGATCCAATATATTTGATATTGTTTAGGAAATTGCATAATAATCACTAGGAATTTAAAAAAAAGTCTAGCAAAAGCTCTAGCTGCTTAAGACTTGCTGCAGGAGCAAGTCAGAAAAAATGAAAGATAAAACCATCTAATTTGATTCGTTCTTAATGGCTAAGAGATGATCATCTTAGGATGCTTCTTCTGTCGATGGATGCTCCTATGGTTCATGGTTTCTCTTGACTATATGGCTCATCCAGGCTCATTTCTTAACCAACCTACTCCCAAAGAAGCCCAAAAAAGAGTGCTAGACAGACAAGCTTCCCTCACCAAACTCCCTAAGCAAGGGTAGACCCGAGACCAAAAACTTCTTCTTTATCACTGTTCTCGAGTTTAAGCCCGTGAATGAAATTCGACCCAACATAAATTGTCATTTCCGGACTCACAGATATGGGTCATGGAAATCCAGACTTCTTTTCGGTGTCGTAGGTCCGAATTTGGGGGAGGGTTTCCTTGCTCCTGCGAGAGTGGTCACCAAGCAAAGCAGAAGAGGGAAATAAATACACACAAAATAGAATATTCCACACGTGTGTCGAAGGGGCACTCGGCTGAAGAAAAAAGGCGGAAAGGTCAGCGTGGACTTTGAATGTGATCTTGATGCGGTCAACTCGCATATGTTGTTTGGTTGTTGGAGCTCTTTGAACGACGGTTGATCCGCGCACAGAGGGTACTTCCGAGTTCTTCCTTTGCATCCAATTGGAGTTATCGCTAAGGAATTTTATCCGAAGGAACAAGGGTTGGAAACCACAATTGAATCTTGTGAGTTTAAAATTTTATTAACTATTTTATGAGATTGAGAAATTATTTCGTGAGAAATTAGTGTAATCTTCATTGTATTGTTTAGTTTATAGTAAAACTATTTATTGTTCTTTTCATGGATGTAAGTCGTCCCGACTGAATCATGTAAATCTAATATCCGATTTGTTTTCTCATTCAGCCTATTTTATTGTTCAAGTGCCTGTTTCCACAACACTAAATTATTTAATAATTTATTTCATGATGGTTCGTTCAATTAAAATATAATTGAAATATGCTCATTTAGGTAGGCTGGCAAGCCATCATCATACAGATTATCAACTAATTTGGGCGGAGAAAGTACTGTGTAGTCAAATGGTGCCACGTCATTGTTCACATGTCATCGCATTCTCTCTCCGCGGCTTTTGACGTCGGCTGGTCTTTGGGGTGATGGGCGGAGGAAAATATAAGGAAACGATGGGAAAATTCTCTTTGGCTGCAAGGGCTTAGTTTCCTAGCAAAGCACTCCATCGCAACGCAACGCCACGCAAGGGGTAACGATGAACAACTGGGAAAAGTAACTAGGAAAAGACATCTTTACGAATCGAGGCCAGCAAAAGAAGGGAAAGGACAAAAAAGGAAAGGCATCGATTCCACCGTTGAACTAATCCGGTACGGCGACAGAGGGAGGATCCGGAGGCAGCAGTTCTTGGAGTGGACAGTGAGGTTGAGGCTGGCGGCGGCTGGAGGACGAGGCAAAGACGGACTTTGATCATGGACAGGGCGGCGTTGAGGCCGTCGGAGGAGGCGGCGACGGCATTGAGGATGACGGAGAGGGAAGGGAAGGAGTGCTTGGAGCGAGGAAGCTTGGAATCTGGTGGCCTGCAGGGCTGGGTGACCTGGGGTGGGACGAGAGGGAGAGAGAGGGGGAGGAGTACGATGGGTCTGTGAAATGTGGATGGTGGTCGACGGCCAGGGAGGTGGTGCTGGTGGAGAGAGAGAGAGAACGGAGGGAGAGAAAGGAGGTCTTTTTGAGTCAAATAACGAACAACAAAAAGAGAAAGGCTGTTCCTTTTGAAATCTGTCTGGCCAACGTTTTTGATTTATTTACTAATTTTTTATTATTTAATTTACTTTATAAATTTGATGTGAAATTTTTACTCAAGTAAATTATATGTGAAAATTTTAAAATTTATTAAATGGGTGGGAGTACATTTTTTAAATTAATTTTAATATTAATATTTCGGTAATATGAGTCAAGTCGGATATGACTCAGATTGGGAATGAGTCATAAAATTTACATTGCATGAAAATTGGTCAAAATGAATTAAATGAATCAATATGAGTTGGATCATTTTCAACCCGATGCCAACATGACCCGACCACCCACTTGACATCCCTAGTTGCAATAATAGTAGCGATACCATCGGAAGCTTCCCTTTGTTTTTTCGATCGATTCACTTTAGCTTCGATTGTAGGTTTTGATGGACTCTCTTATTGACATCCCTAGTTGCAATAACAGTGGCAACACCACCCGAAGCTTCCCTTTGTTTTTTCGATCGATTCACTTCGGCTTCGATTGTAGGTTTTGATGGACTCAAAGAGAAAGAGAGCTTGGGCATCGCTGGATTTGGCGAGGGCAATGCTCACCCATGGCAATGAGGGCCATTGTTGCTTAGGCGAGACCAACCTTCGCTAGCCATGGCGGTGTCTCGCCACTAGAAAGAGGAGGAAAAAGAAAGATAAAAAAAAGTAAAAATTTATTAAAAAATTATTAAAAAATGTTTTTATTAGCAATGATCGCACTATATATGCCACATAAGCCGGTCGACATCCATGTCTGTAATATGATCAAAATTGATCGGAATTACTAAATTAGCATTAAATCAAAAGATTTATGATTAAATTAGTATTAATGCAATAAATTGAGGACTTTTCTAGACACTTTTCCCCCTATCCAGCATTTTTAGAGATCTCGGCATTTTATCTTGACATATCGGGTTTACTCGGTAACCCCCATGAAAAGTCCTACATCGGCTTCTCAAAGTGCAGGTCCATCATTCGTGTTACCACAAGTAACTGCTGCCACATGGCCTTTCTGGTTCCAGCACTGTATCGCAAGTAATTAAAATGAAAGTAAAAATGATGGAAAAACTACATGTCTTAGTTAGGCAGTGGGACACGGGACTCCGAAGTGCCAAAACTTGGCACATGAGATTACTTAAGTGTCAAAAGCTCATAAATGTACATTTAAGAGCTAAAACAAAAGCAAAATGGATCAGTTAAATGTCAACGGCAAGAAAATCCAACTAAAATGATGACATGGCATTTATCCAGCGATGTAAGCTCAAAATGACGCTATTTTTGGTATTGACATGGCTAAATTAGTCCAAAACAATGCCGTTTTGGCTAAAGTTGAATTTTTAATATAAATATTATTTAAATAATATTAAAAATGAAATCTTAAAAAAAAAAGAAGTAGAAAGAGGAATCGACAGCAGCACAAGCAAGAGGGTGTTCCCTCGCCTATGGTCACCGCCCCATTGCCAATCGGGTGGCGGCAATGGATAGCGAAGGTTGTTAGGGCCTATGCAAGGGCCAGTGACCCTCGCGTAGGTTGGGGTGAGGGTGAGCGACCCTCCCCCAGATCTAGGAGAGGGTCATCGCCCTCTCTCGACGTCTAGCAGTGGCCTACCAGCCTTACTCTCCAATTAGCAAGGGTCATCCACTCTTGCCCAAGCACCAACGACCCTCACCGTTTATTGCCGTTGCCCTACTGGAGATGAATGGATGGCAACCACAGGCGGGGAGCCCCCTCCTACCCATGTTGCTACTCCTTTTTTAATTTCATTTTAATATTATTCAATTAATATTTATATCAAAAATTAAATAAACGACATCGTTTTGGATAAGAGTAAGCTAAGGTGGATTTCCAGCGAGCCACATAAGCAATAGAAATGATTAAAATATTGCTATGTAGGATTTTCGGAAAGGATCGTTGGAATTGGCACTGAAGTGATTTAATTTTAAAAAAAATGATACTTAAATGTACATTTCATAACTTTTTATATCAAGGCTCTGTTGAGTTGGAAACCTTTAAATTTGGTAGCACGCCCCAATCGTTCGACGAAATGCCCTATCAAGAAAACCAACCCTAGCCCTTGACCAGAGCTCGGCCTTCGGATTTTCTGCGTCGCTAGGAGATATATGGTGACCACGCACCACTTTCGACGTCTTGCTTGCTTCATGAAGCATTACCCCGTGTTGTTCGGATTGGATAGGTTTTTTTTTTTTTTCCGTAGCTCGCCGGAGTTCATCCGGCAACTCTTGGAACGCTGGCCAGCTAGTGGCCGGTAGAGCTCGGCGTCAGTCGGACGAAACAACCCACGCCAGACAACGACATGGTGACCCCCTAAGGCCCGGTGAGGACTCGCGGTGGCGTCGGCATTGGTTTGGCGGAATGGAGTTGTAGGGTCCTCGTGCATGAAGAAGACATCGGGCTGCATGAAGACGTGAAGAAGAAGACTAAAGAAAAGAATAAAAAATAGGAAAAATTTTAAAAAAACAGAAAAGGCTAAAAAAACAAGGAGATGGGCTTCACTCGGGCTTTATGCACATCGGGCTGAATTTGTCGCAGGCCGGGTTTTAGCTGGGCTAAAAAATGGAAATCAAAATTGGGTTTTTTCTTCCAAAAAGGGAAAAGAGAAGAGAATTCATGGGCCATTTTTGTTTTTTTTGAGTAGGCTTTGGGGTTGGCCTGATTTTAACCAACCAAGACCAATAGGTCCAGGTCAGCTTAGTAGGGCCGGGTCTTTTGACTCGGAATTATCCTTCTTCTTCTTCTTTTTATAAAATCATAAAAATCTAAAAATTCAAAAAATCATAAAAAATCGAAATTTCAGAAAATTCATGGAAAATTCAGAAACCTGAAAATTTATAAAAATTTTCGAAAAAAATAATTTTCTTTTAAAAATTCGAAAATATTAAAATATTAAAATTCCAATTTTTTTTTCAAAAATCCCAAAAATTCCGAGTTTGTTTTAGAGTTCCCTAAAAAGTTTTTAAAAAAAATACTTGGACAATTTTCTCTTAAAAGACGTGGGAAAACCATCGGCCTAAAATTGTGATTAAAATTGAATAAACCATCACGGCTTCACCTTATGATTTTAATTATTCTCAGATACAATTGCTCTTGATTGTATGCTTATGATGCGATGATTATGGTTTCCCTTACTTTTAATTAGGATTGTCATTTATTTATCTCTTAGGTGTTTATTCTCTCCTACAATTTATTTAATGTTTTCTTTATTGCTGATTGTTATTTTGATGATTACGTACCCGCATGATCATCTCATATGTTAGTGGTTAAGTCTAAAATCAATCCAAATTGCCTGACAAAAGTCTTTTTGAAACGAACAAGATAAAGTACTGAAAATGCATTAATTAGTTAATTAATGTAATCAAGTCCCCGACCTTAGATTCTCTGATTGGGTAGAAAGTGAGACACATTCTCATGCCTCGCTTGGTTTTTAACCGACCACAATATTCTAGTTGCAACTCTTCATTAGAATATTTTTATGAACACCAAATATCACGCGAGGTATAGACTTGGGAGAGATCATGTCTAATGAGGGTCATGAACTCACTTTTTGGACAATAATCCTAAACCTATTTATTTAGATATTTCTTTTCTCTCAGAATGAGAAAAAATAGGTCGCAACAATACTAGAGTTACAGCAAAATTAAGGAAGATAGTGGAAAACGTGTTTACACGAAAGCTCGCGATCGTGTTCATTTCATGGGGTTGGGACGGGGAGGCAGCGAAAGTCCAAAAGATATGCAGAGATGGGAGACCCACCAATGCTGCGTTATTATGGAAGGTTTTCGTAGATGGAGTATATAATGCTTTCTATGTAAAATAAACAATATGGTTTAATTGGTGCAGCAGAATTTGCACATTGCAAGGTTGTCGTCAACAAAGAGAATATCGCCGTATGATGATTTAGGTTAGGTCAAATTGACGATTCGTACTTACCGTTCATCGTGAGAAACTGGGACTCTATGGACTGGATCAGCCCGAAGTTTCGGTGGATCTCTTCATAGTGCTTGTGGGAGAGATTTTCAACGGGAAACTTCTGCAATTCATCAATGATATGAGGACCACAAATCGCTACATATCACAAGAACATGATGTCATTTATGGGTTAACTTAACACGCATCATTAGAACACAGAATTGACGTTAATACCATTCGAAAGAGGTAGGGGATAGACCGAATCATGCGTGAGAAGCCACGTTCCAAACTCATTAAGTAAAGATTAAAAAGAAAAGAAAAGAAATACTTCTTCTAGAAATTCATCTCGATCGAGCATCCTGCCGCAAGTGTTTAATTTATTTCCTTATATTATTTATTTTATTGATTGAGCGCTTGCTTTCCATGATATTATATATGCAAGGGATTAAGAAAACTTTTGGCCTTAAGAGTTCTTATTTTTTGCATTATTATATGTTGTGAGTTTATACGACGGTTACAACGAAACAAAGGGACGAAGCAAAAAATGTTTATCCCCAAAAGCTCACGTCACGCCCCGACTCTCGAGCATGCAATAATCCCTCTTTCTCCACTTATGGTCATTTGAATGCGACGTCGCAGGACGCGTAGCCGATCATTATTTTTATCTTTCCATTAAACACATGCGGAAGCAATAAATAATCACCGTACCACACAATAATCAAGATAGTCAAGAAAGTCAATCAGAAAATATTATCAACGATGCAGCTTTTTTTATCTAATGATTAATTTTAAGAAGTTTACAAGTACAAGCATTTACTACGAGCATCTCTCTATCGAGTCAATGACACCAACAAGGTCAATGTTAATTCAACGGACCTGAAAATGATTATACAATAACCAATGAGATAAAATCTCAGTAAATTCGGGCGCTAAGTCTCGACTAAGGCACCAATCCACCTCAGGGTACCTATCAGGCATGGCTCTCATAATGACATTCAATAATTAACCATCAAATCACAAACAGCCTTATCTTGCGGTTGCACCTACCTTGCACAATAATAACCACACGTGCCAGATATAGGGCAAATATATAATCACATAATCAGAACACAATAAATGCATTCCATGCATACAATAGTCAAGCACGTTCTAGTTATTACGATCCCTCGAGCCAAGGAACAACCTCAAAGTTGGCAGTCTATCAGATATAATTGGGCATTGTGTACCTGTCAAACACATTCCTCATGGAAGCAACTGACAATCAAATCGTTTCACATACCGTGCACAGTACAAAACACACATGTACAAGCTACCACATAATCAAAACACAACACATGCATCTCATGCACCCAACAGTCAAGCATGTTCCAATTATGCACCTCCCCGTGTAAACATGCATCGGGGCACAATCACCTTTGTCTCCCCGTGTAAACACACCTCATGGCTCTACCTTTTCCCCACATAAACACGAATCATGGCACAATCTCCTTTGCCTCCTCGTGTAAACACACCTCAGGACTCTATATTTTCCTCACAAAAACACGCCTCAGGGCTGCCCTCCATCCCGCGTCACACATGCCTCAGGGCACAAGTGGACTCATAAGCACTTGTTATAATCCACACAAGACATGCATGAGGTCTACAAATGAAGCAATAAGTATTCAATATATTATTTATGAATCGCCACATTGCGATAATCCAATAATCAACTAGTTTTATAAGGAAATACCACGTAGTTCCTGAAATAAACATGCTTCAATCAATAAGGTATAAATAAGTAATCAGTAAATTAATCAATAATTGCCTCAAACAATATTCGTCTCACAATAATGCGATGATCGATAATTCTCATAAATCACTAATTACCACAATTACTTGTCGAAAAGTAATTAATCTAAACCCGGGGAATTATCCTAATCACCATCACTAAGCACAACAATTACTAACAATGTAATTTATTATTATCAAAATAATACTAAAACAATATTATATTAATTTCGAAATAAATAAATATAAATAATAAAATAAACACATAACTAGCCTAAATCACTATTAGGCTCTAATTAACTATCACTAACCCTAATTGACCAAATTAATCATGACTGATCACCTAATTCCGATTAGTCCTAACTAAACTAACTCTAAACGAGATTAACACGTTAAACAAGGGTTTAGAGCCGAAACTTACTGTTTAACAATAGTGAAGGCACGGCTGCGACGGGGACGACGAGGCAGTCGCACGGGTGCCTCCGGGGTGTCGGGACGGACGACGCGGTGGCCGAATCTTGGCCGGAGACCCGCTGTCCGCGCAGCCAAGGGGGAAGCCGGGGGAGGAGAGGCGTCCAGCAGCCCGGGGTTGCCTGGGGGCGGCTCTCCGGTCGGCTGGGGGACGACGGACGGCGATCAGGGCGGCGGCCGGAGGCCGGGACAGCAGCAACAGTAGCTGGTTCGGTAGAAACCAGAACCGAGCAAGGGAGAGAGAAGGACGGGTGGTCGGCTAGGGCTGGGACGGACGACCGAGCGGCGACCAGCGGACGGAGGGGCAGGGGTGGCGGCGGAGCTGCTGTGGTGGCTGGTGAGGTGGCGGCGCGGCGACGAGCAGGCAGCGGCAGCTTCGTAGCCGGCTAAGCAGAAGCCAAGGAAGAAGAAGAAACAGCAGAAGAGAGGGGAGAGAGAGCCACGTCGAAGCAGCAGCGGTGAGAGAGAGAGGCTGCAGCTTGAAAAGTCAAACAAAAGAGAAAAAGGGGAAGGACAGCGGGGGCAGGCGGCAGAGAGAGCAGAGGGAAAGAAGATGGAACGTGAGAGGTAGAGAAAGGGAGAAAATATTGGCTGAGTGGAATACTTCACGTGGGACCATGCAGCTCACCATTCAGCGATTGACACGTGTCCATCCGGCACTGCCAACCCCCTCTCTCCTCTTTCTCTCTGTCAATCCGGGCCCACGCAGCAGACGCTCTCTCTCCTCTCTCCTCTATCCTCTCTCTCCCCACCTTTGCTTGGGCAGGCGCGCAGAACGGGCGGAAAGAGAGGGAGAGGAGAGAGAAAAGGGAAGAGGGAAAAGAGATACGCACATGGGAGAGAGAAAGAAAAGAGAGAAGGAAAGATACCGGGGTCTCGGGTCTGGAATTTAGCTCGCCGGTCTTACATTTGACGTTTCCGCGAACCCGAAAAATTTGGAAGATAACAAAGCCAAAGGCTGATAATTAATCCCAATATCCAAAAAATCCAATAACCAAATTTGAATAGAAATCGTGACTAAATTAATTAATCGTAACTTCAGCGTGTTTCAGACTAACATATGGCTTTTTCAAGAATCGCACGTCTCCGAAGTCTTTAGTAGTCTCTCCCTTTCGGTTAGTAGCTCGTGAGTGATCAGTTTAAAGCGAGACCGACTAGTAATGCATTGATGACTACGCACTCGTAAAATTCACCATGGGTCGGAAAATCCAAGACGTCATGGCCCACGATTGAGTACATTTGATGGCCGGCAGGACTAATTTTTAAGGCTAACTGTACCACCAGCTCTTGAATTTTCTTGATCACAAGGATCCGTTCAAGCTTCTTTCAATAAATTAAGAATTTTTTTGTTGATGTAGACTCCCACGTCAGCTTCTGACAGACGAGCAGCGGACTTGGAATCTCTTTGAATGGAAGAAACAGAAAAAGAAGTCAAGTCCTATCGTAAAAAATACTTTATTTGAATATGGTGAGGGTGCAAATAAATCCTGAGCTTCTAAATCCAAACTGAAATATGTGAATGAGAAAGAGAGGAATTTGCTTCCACATTTTTCTCATGGTTTTGGGCTTATATTAAGGTCACTCGTCTCAATCCTTATTTTCTTAGAGAATGCTTTCTTTGAATTAAAAAAAATTACTTCAATTCATTACACACATTTCTTATTTTTCTAGTTAAAAGAAAAAAATCACGTTCCATCAAGACAAATTCAATGCACCAGTATGATAAGAACCCATAAAATCTAATCAGCGCTCCTAAACCTAATAAACTGCTCTCTATGCACAATTTTAGTCACGAAGCTTCTTCCTTTTCGATCCCAAGTAGCTTTGAGATTGGTGTATCGGGGACCGGAATGCATTTGACGACCCAACCAACAGGCCAAGACATGGCTGCGATCCCGACACATGCACCCCACTGTCCCGCGCTCAACCGATCCGTGACGGCAAACCCCTTCAGGAACTCGACCATCACTACATGTAGGACCACCGTCAAGAAGATGATCCCCAGGAACAGCTTGTTCTCATGAATGCCCTCGAACATGTTCTTCTCGAGCTTCCTCACGTTGAACTCATTGAAGACCTGGCACAAGAAGAACGCATTGAATATCAGCGTCCGTTTCACCGCCTCGTTCACGCCAAAGATCAATCCGCCCTTGAACTGTAGAGTGAGGAGGACGGCAACTTGGTAAATTGCTTGCCCCACCAGATTCCTCCACATGACGTTTGTTATGAGCGGCTCGGTCCGTCCCACGGGGGACTTTTCCATGAGCTCCCTGGTGGGCCGCTCTGTGGACAGCGCAAAGGCGCCAAGCGTGTCCATGATCAGGTTCACCCATAAGAGCTGGAAGGATGTGAAAGGGACATCTTCGGAGGAGACTGTGGCCACGAAGTTGATCAAAAGGGCCACGACATTCACTGTGAGCTGGAGCTGGATGAACTTCTGGATGTTATCATGTACACATCGGCCCCATTGCAACTTGTTCACCACGGAGGTGAAGTCGTCAATGATGATATCTGAGCTCTCTCTGGTGACGTCAGTGCCTTGGATGCCTATCGAGACCCCGATGTTGGCTTCCTTGAGGGCCTGTGCATTGTTCATGCCGTCCCCTATGACAGCGACCACATGGCCTCCCTGCTTCAGCCTCTCAACCATGAGGCGCTTATGGATAGGCGAGGCACCCGCCATGACCCGGACTCTCGAAAGCCTCTCCTCAGGCATGTCATAGTTGAGATCAGCTCCTTTCACAATGGCCCCGTTGGAGGCATCGTCCTCAGGCCTGAGAATCCCGCACTCTATGGCGATGGCCTTAGCGGTAGAGATGTTGTCTCCCGTCATCATCACGATGTTCACTCCCGCGCCCTGACAAGCTTGGACCGCTCTCTTCACACCGGAACAACACAGTTCCTTAATACCAACAAGTCCTATTAATGTCAAGCTGTCCTCTTGGATCGCTTCCTTGGAGACTTCTTTGTGAGCAAAAGCGATGCACCTGAGGCCTCTCTCCCCCATCTCCCGGATAATCTGATCGAATTTCTTCCTTTCATCTTCATCCAAATCTTGCAAATTCCCCAACTCGTCGTAGAAGCTCGAGCACATTGCTAAGACCATCTCTGCAGCTCCGTTCCAGTGCATGTGGACTGTTTTTTCCGTGATCTTCTTTATTAGGGCACCCCTTCTCTTCTTCTGTGAGTTGAAGGCTTCGAATTGGATGACTTTAGCATTCTTCTTTGTCTTCTCCATGTCCAGCTTCAATCGTGAAACCGCCCAGGAAAGAATTGCTTTGTCGCTGGGACTACCGGAGAACTCATACTCTGATCCTGAAGAAGGCTTATTGATGCTGCTTGTGGTGTTCAAAGCGAGTCCATCCTGAATTAAACCCAGGACAGGCTCAAGGGGAGAGGAGGACGTGTTTTCCACCATGGGGGCTTGGCCGACCAAGAATTCTGTCACTTCCATCTGGTTCATCGTGAGAGTGTCCGTCTTGTCGGTGCAAATAATGGTGGCTGACCCCATTGTCTCGCAGGCCGAAATCTTCCTCACCGTCACACCATCCACCATCATCCTCTTCATTGAATGAACAAGAGTGATTGTTATCGCAAGCGGCAAGCCTTCGGGAATCAGGACCAACGTGATTGTCACTGCAGCTACAATGTTGCCTATCACGGAGTTCATGATATTGTCACCCATCGTTTGGCCTGGAACGAATTTCAGTTTCCTGTGCTCGTCCTGTTTGTTTCCCATGAAGTAGCAAATTGACAGGACCACAAGAACCAGACAATTGACCACCAAGCTGACTATGCTAATCGACAAGGTGAGCTTGTTGACCCGAGCCCAGAAAGGGCTCTGCTTGCTGCTGCCGCAGTTGATTGGACCCATCATCTTGGCCCCCTTCGTGTTCTTCCCGACTGATGTGACCAGCATCGAAGCAGACCCATCAGCGACCTTCGTTCCGAAAAAGAGGATTGGATTCCGATCGCTCTTCTCTTTAACGCAATCACTCTCCCCAGTCATGCTTGATTCGTCGATCTAAATTGACATTACAAACGTCGCACATGATTTAACATGAGAATGAGACGATAAGATGCGGCCAAAGAAAATGAAACCTCAATAAATATTAACACGAGAAGAAATGGATTATGTTTAAGTATACTTTTCACAGTAAAATTTTAACAAAGTTTGTTGTCCTACGGCTAGAAGTGAGAATTTAAACCATTACTCTTACTTTTTGTCATAGAATCAAGACTATGAAATGACAAACTGTGCAGTATCAAACTTCTTTGGATTGATTACTTAACTGATTAATCAACCTGGGCTCGAACTTGGGCATACTTAACCTGAGTTAATAAGCGAATCTAATGCAAACAAACTCGTACAAATTCTCGTCCGTACCTGCAAGGATTGCCCATCCAACAACAACCCATCTGCCGGGATTTGATCGTCTTTCTTCAAATGAACGACATCTCCGACAAGGATCTCGGATATGGAAACCTGACACTTCTGACCCTTCCTCATCACATCGACGAGAGTATGACCGCTCGCCACATACGATTTATCGAACAGCCTGCTCTGCCGGTAATTCCTCACGATAGACACCACGATCACGAGGAAAGCTGTGAAGAATGGGTTCCCACCGTTATACCAGCCTTCCTTGATCTTGTTCTCCTTGATCGGAACCCCAGGCAGAAGCGCAGTGCTGACAAGAAGAGGTATGAGTGTGAGGTCCTTGAAAACCTCGAACACAGAGTGGAAGGAGCCCTTGGCACGCGGCTTGTACGTGTTGACGCCAAATGCCTTTTGCCTGCGAGTGACGTCGTCCGGTTCACCGCTAATTCCACGAGAGACGTCTGTTTCAAGCACTGAGGCGACTCCGCTGATGACGCCATGTTTCTGGAGGGGGCCGTAGTCATTGTCATTGAGCAGATCCGTGAGCTCCGACTGAGTAATCGAGAAGGAGCTGGGTTGATCGGAGCGGGCGCTTGGAGCCTCACAGGGCATTGAAATCGAAGTGTTGGGAGGGTTGAGCGGTCGGAGGTGCGACTGCCCAATGTGGAAGGAGCTGGTTTGATTGGAAGGATCGCTCGGAGCTTGGTCGGGAATTGAATTCGCAGTGCAGGAAGGGTCGAGCGGTCGGAGCTGCGACTGTTCAGTCTGGAAAGAGCTGGTTTGATCGGAGCCAGCGCTCTGAGCCAGATCATGGATCGAAATCGAAGTGAAGGAAGGAGATTTTGGGAAAGACTTGTTGGTTTTCTTTGTGGAGATAGTGAAGGCTCGGGAGCAATATATGGTTGCGAAGGCCAGATGCCACGGCCTGGCAAACTTGCGCAGAGCGGGCAAGTCGAGAGAGACCTCGCAGCGGAGATGGTCGCCACTGAGAATGCTCGTCATGGCCGAAATGAGGAAGGGTCGCACGGTGCAAATGGCAAGACAAGAGGAGAAGCAGTGATGTTGTTGGTGTTTGGTTTGGACGCTGAAAAGTGCAAGTTTCAAATGTCGTGGCGGAATGATTTTGGGCGACGATACTCATGGATGGACCTATATCCTTTTATAACGTCCCGAGCTGAACTGGAAGCGCGCTGACGTCATTTGTGAAGTGGATAAAGCGGCTCTTCTCGGCTTGCGCTGCGGAGTGCCTTTTTTCTTTCCTTTTGTACCTTCAAGATTCTTGACAATGACGAGACACGAATTGACTTCTTCCTTTTGTCGTGTTATTATATTTTGCGAGTCGTTTATCAGATTCCCAGATAAATGGAGGGACGTGGAACGCAAAGACTGCTGACGAGTTTCGCCGAATGATGTGAACCCAACCGCCGCCCGTTTCATTTAGACGACACGGTCCTCATTCTCGTTCGTTCGAGGAGGGAGATTATTTCAGCAAGCCGTATTGTAGGACCCACACTCGAGATAGTCACTTTACAAGCATAGTAAGAAAATATCATGACCGGAAGGCCTTATTGTTGAATGAGTCAAATTTTCTTTATTATAAATGTGTTTTTCATGTGTTAGTAGTTTGTGACAGTTTTTATGATATTGTTACTGCACATGTTAAGTTAGTGAAGTGTTAGTGGGGTGTAATAGTTTCTTTTTGGTGTAAAGCCTATATAGGTCCTGATTGGTTCAGCTTTGGCAAGGGGCTTACCGAAAGCCCCTTGGCCAAATGCAAACCCATTTTGTTCATTTTTTTGGAGGATTTTGGTCAAATACAATTGTATCTCCAAAGGACTCTAAAGGCCTTTAGCTCAATAGAGGTTCGGAGTCACTTTGGGAAGTTGCATTCTCCAAATGCAAATGGGAAATTACTGTTCATCTTCTCCGAGAAGCCAATGAGACCGAAGACCGCCGGCCAAGGCGTCCCCGATGCCGACGACCGCCGGCCAAGGCGTCCCCCATGCCGACGACCACCGCCCAAGGCCACGCGACCCAAGCGGTGGTCGCCTATGCGACCCCAGGCGGCGACCCAGGCTTCGTCCCCTAGGTCGTGAACCCAAGTGACCGTCGTCGTCGCTGGGTCGCGAACCCAGGCAACTATCGCCGTCACCGTCGCTTGGGTCACGCGCCCAGGCGACGGCTGACCACGCCTGAGGTCGCCCAACCTCAAGCGTGTCTGTCCAGCGGCCAAATCTGGTCGCCGAAGATTGACCAGTGGCCAAATCTGGCCGTTGGAGGGTGGCTGGCGGCCAGATCTGGCCGCCGGAGAGGGTGGCTAGTTAAAAAAAAATTACAATTTTTTTATTAAAAAAGAAATTTAGTCAAAGTGTTTTACAAAATGTAATATTTACCAAACGACATTTAGGCCAAAGTTGCTTTGTACTGCAATGAGTAATTTTATTTTACCAAACGGTATTTGCATTTCGAAAAACCTTTTTAGCCTAAAGATACTTGTATTTTCCTAAGGGCATTTGCCCAAAGCCGAACCAAACGGGCCCATAATGGCTGTGGTGTCAATTTTTAATGTAGAATGCAGGTAGTTTTTTTTTCTCTTATGTGTCTCTCTTCCTATATTCTCTACAAACACTTATCTCAAGGTTAATACATGATCATTTGGTGCAAGCGAGGGTCAGAATTGCACACAAGCAACACTGAAGAGACTAGGATGAATAAGAGCGGACACAAAGGAGTAATATGCCACTATAGCGAATTCAAATGCCAAGTGACAAATTACACAGTTGAGATTCAATTAAGTTGCACAAAGGACCATATATGTAGGTAATAACCAAGCCATCAAGCCATCAGAGCTCTCAATGGCAAGACCCATCCTCCAAAAGTCAAATAATCCATCGAACCAAGATGGCTCAAATAACGAGATGATTGTGACAGTTAATGAAAGGGATATCGGTACGGAAAAATCTAAGGTTATCATGTAATACACCTGTCAAAATAAGTCAAGCTTTATTTCCCACATTACCCATATAATTTTAAAAAATAAGGGGATTAAAATACATGAGTCTTAAATAAGTTTAGTTTAAACCCAATTACAATCCATTTTACAACCCACTCTCTCTCTCTTTATTAAAGAGTCTTTAGCCTTATAAAAAACTTTATAAAAATTTAAATTATATTATATTTTTATATGTTATATTTCATTTCCTTTTTTTTCTCCACCTTTCTTAGTCACTAGCCAGACCGGCCAGGTAGCATCGAGCGAGCTCGAGCTCGCTGGATTTGGTGAGCTCGAGCTTGGCTGATCCAGCGAGACTCGAGTTCGCCTGCATTTGACGAGCTCTAGCTCACCAACGACTAGTGAGGCTCGAGCCTCATCTATCTAGCGAGACTTGAGCTCACTAACATCAAGCGAGTTTAGGCTCGCTGATCTAGCAACATGGAGGCCTTATCGATCTGGCGAGACTTGAGTTCACCTGTGGCTAGTTGAGAGCCATCGTCATGGATGAAGAAGAAGCACAGAGAAAAAATTTAAAAAATTAAAAGAAAAAAGAGAAAATAAATAAAATTTGGATTTAAAAAAAAAAAATATTAAAAGGAGTCATAGAGGAAAATTTAATCATATTTTTCAGACCAAACGATAGAAAATATTTTCTCATTTATTTTTAGATTTCGGGCAAAAAATTATGATTATAATTTTATTGAGAAAATACTTTTCAGAAAATATTTTCCAAGAAACAAATGAATGCTTATTTTTTAAAAAAAATTATAAAACGTATCCACTAGATTTGTATTGCATGAAGGTATTTTAGCAATACCATTTAAAAAAAAATCATAAGAATAAGTTTTCTTAGGTTTAGTTAAATGGAGCAGGTATGAGTTGTAAATGGATTGAGTTGGGTATAAATAAAAAATTTGCATTGTGATAAATGGGTTATAAATAGGTTAAATGAGTCGATTGAATCAAATCATTTATAACTCGATCCATTCATTTGACAGGTCTATCGTATATCAAGAGGATATCAACTAATGGCATAGATTGCCATGTATCATGAAAGCACGGGGTGAAATAGGGGTTATTATATATAATGAGAGCACATATTGACATGAAGACCATTAAAAAGAACTTAAAAGGGATATAGAACAAGTCATTCCAATCGGATAGGGATCGAAGATCGAGGATCCCACCGCACCAATTATATCGATAATTCTGTTTTTGTTCTTCTTTTTGCATAAAGAGCATGGGATATCCACATAGGAGTTGCCTAGTTGACCAATCCGTCATGTTCCTGGTGTTTAAGCCCAGATGTCGACGTACATTTTCTTGGATTCTTCTTTCCACGCGTACTCTAGAGATTCCCCGCTTTCATACAAAAACGTTTGTATTGACCACCGAGAACATGAGAATTATTTTTGGTCATATTTTATTTTTACTTTAATTCTTATTCTTGAATTTTTTCTTTACCTCTTTATAAGATATGGACGTCAAAATTTACATCTAAAACTAAATTGTCCCCACTCTCTTGAGAATGTAGGGATATAAACTCCCAGCTCTCTATTTCCATGTAAAAAAGGTTAGAATGTTAGCGTTGAGAGATATGAATTCTATTACTACTCTCTTTCCTAACGGTACCACTTTGGGGAGAGCCCAAGGATATTTAGCAAAGGATTTTCATTCATTTTCCCTCCCCTACCATTAGCATATAGATAGATCAAATTCTGCGTGTACATGTTTACGAACATGATTAGATGCATCATTTAATTTTGTTCGCCAAATGGATAGCTAAACGTTGGAATTATGAAAACCAAGTTTATGGAACTTCTTCAGGGTGGTTCCTTCAGTCGGCCTTTCATATACATCAAGAGTCCATTGATGAGAAGGGGCTAGGGAAAGCTTCTAGGAGTGACGACTCTCTTTTTGATTGGTACCATGAAGGGCTAGATAAATTTTCAAGCCTTGAATTAGTTATAGAAAGTGACCAAGAAACCACCGGTTCCACTTGGTGGGCTGGACTTTCAGTTATTGTTTATAGTGACAATTATATGTCTCACGATCAAGGATATTTGAAATTGTTTGGGAAATTGCATAATGATCACTAGGAGTTGTAAAAAGTCTCATGGAAGCTCTAGTTGCTTAAGATTTGCCATAGGAGCAAGTTAGAAAGATTGAAAAATAGAACTATTTGATTTGATTCGTTTTTAGTAGCCATGAGTATATCATTTTAGGGTGATCTTTCTGTTGACAAATGCTCCTATAGTTTCATGGTTTCTTTTGGCTATATTGTTCATCTAGATGATAACTTAGTACGGAGCATCTCATTTCTTAACCAACCCACCCCAAAAGAAGTTAAAAAAAAAAAAAAACAGAGAGAGAGTGCTAGATGTTGAAGACACTATTGCTATAATTGACCCTAACTAATGCTAACTGGTTCATTTAAAGGAAACTAGAATATTATATATTTGGGAAATTATATTTTCCTTCATTTGTATATTTCTTTCTTTAATTAGTTAAGGCTTGTATATTATAAATAGGGCTGTAATTGTACAATCTTGACATGAGAAAGCAAAATACTTTTCCCAATTCTAGGCTGCTTTCCATCATTTGTGAACTCGCACGTAGGTGTTATGGAAATCCAGACTTCTTTACGGTGTCGTAGTCCAAATTTGAAGAAGGGTCTCCTTGTCACCGGTTAGAGAGGCCCTCTTAGATCACGTACATGCTGGGGGCCAAAAAGAATCGGTCAGAGGAACTTAGATCACGTATGCGCTGGGGGCCAAAAGGACTGGGTCAGAGGAACTTAGATCACGTCACGTGTGCGCTGGGGGCCAAAAAGACTGGGTCAGAGGAACTTAGATCACGTACTTGCTGGTAAACGAAACAAACGAGCTTATTTCACCGAAGTCACTAAGCGAGGGTAGACCCAAGATGACAAACTTCTTCCTTATCACCATTCTCAAAATACTTTTCCCAATTCTAGGCTGCTTTCCATCATTTGTGAACTCGCACGTAGGTGTTATGGAAATCCAGACTTCTTTACGGTGTCGTAGTCCGAATTTGAAGAAGGGTTTCCTTGTTTGTGCGAGAGTGGTCGCCAAGCAAAGCAGAAAAGTCCAAATTCAGCCGAAATCACTATTCCGCACGTGTGCCGTGACTATCCTTTGTCTGCAAGCCGAAAAGTACGGTGTGGACTTTGAATGGGATCATGATGCCGTCAACCCTCAGATATACCAGGAACCGCCGTACAGCCGGAAGCCGGCGACGTAAACTTGGGGCGGCGCTAGCGCAGGATCCACCACTACGGCGCCACACTTAAGGCCACTAGTGGCTGTGTTGGTATACTAACCGGGGGTTTCAGATATTTTTGTTTGGCTGTTGGTAGAGGTCTAAACGGTTCGGTTCGATTCGATTTTTTGGAAAAATCAAACCAAATCAAACCGAACCGAACCGATAAGGGATGATATTGAATTGAACCAAAACCATATATGAACCGAACCAAAAATGTAGTTTGGTTTGATTTGGTTCGGTTCGGGACAGTTTTTCGGTTTTTCTATTTTTACTTTGCTTATTGAAATTTAAATAAAGAATAGATGATAAAGAAGATAGATTATTCAATTTTCATTAAGAAAAATTCTGGTTTGGTTCGGTTAACCAAATCGAATAAAAAAGGTTAACGGTTATTTTTCGGTTAACCAAACCGAACTGAAAAGACACAAAATTTTGGTTCGGTTTGGTTCTTGACACCCTTAGCTATTGGAGCTTTCTGAGCAACTCTTGATAAGCGTGCAGAGGGAACTTCCGAGTCTTTTCTTTGCTGTACCCAAGGAACCATATCCGAAGAAACTAAAGTATTCGAATGCACCTAGTGAGTTTAAGATTTTTTGTTTACTCTTTTATGACGTTAAGAAATTATTTCATCAATAATTATGAGACTAAATATTATGTAAGTTATGAGATTTAATTAAGAGTCGAGAAACATAAATGGTGTAATATTCGTTGTATCGTTTGATTTATAATATGACTTTCTGCTACTCTCTTCTAGATTTAAGCCGTTTTGATTGAATTATGTAAATATATTTTCTTATTCTGTCTATTTTCTTATTCAATTCTTTGTTTCGACAATATCAAATTATTTAATAATTTTAGCTCGGTTCATTTTAAAGAAAATGTGGCGTTTTTAGAAATATTTTCTCGAAAGCCATTTTTCAAAAAAAATGTAATTATTTTCAATGTCCAGGGGAAAATTGAAAATAAAGTTGAAAACATTTTCTGCTATTCAGTAAGAAAAATAATTTCCTCTATACTCTTTTTCAATAATTTTATTAATATTTTATTTTTAAAATAAAATTTAATTATTTTTATTTGATAAAATCTATTATTAATTTTTTTCTTTTTTCTTTGTTTCATCTTCTTCCTTGGTTGGGTTGTTGGTCATCGCCGTGGCTAGTGACCGGCCAGTGAAGAAGATGAAACAAAGAAAAGAAAAAGTTAAAAAGTTAAAAATTTGAATTTTACAAAAGAAAAAGATAAAAAAAAAAAAAGAGAGAGAAAGAAGGGGACTAATAGGGGTTTGAGATAAAATAGAGTAAATATGGAAAATATATTTCTTAACTTAAAAAGTGGAAAATATTTTCTCTTATTTTAGATTTTTTTTCTTGATAAATTTATTTTCCATAAAACGAATATTGAAATTTTTGAAAAATATTTTTAAAAAATATTTTTTAAAAAATATTTTTTATGAAATAAATGAGCCTTAATTAAAATAAATTTGGAATATTTCTGTCCGTTTAGGACATATCATCAACTAACTTGGGCAGAGAAGATATTATGTATACAAATGGTGCCAGCCACACCATCGTTACACATGTCCACGCGTTGAGCGATGCTTGTCAAATTCGAGCCCACCTGTTGGAAATTCTGAAAACGACTCAATCCCCCTCGTATTCTCTCTCCGCGGCTCTTGACTTAGGCTGGTCCTTGAGGCGGTGGGCTAAGGAAAACAAAGAGGGGACCGTTTGTTTCCAAGGAAACGATGGGAAAATTCCCTTTTGCTGGCAAGGGCTTAGTTTCTTCCTAGGAAACCACTCCATCGCAACGCAAGAGGTGACGATGAACGACTGGGAAAAGTATCTAAGAAAAGACATTTTTACGAATGGAGCCCAGCGAAAGAAGGGAAAGGGAAAGGGAAAAAAGGATAAGGCATCGATTCCACCGTTGAACTCATCCGGTGCCGCCACAGGGGGAGGATCCGGAGGCGGCAGTTCTTGGAGTGGACGGTGAGGTTGAGGCTGGCGGTGGCCGGAGGACGAGGCGAAGACGGACCTTGGTCATGGACTGGGCGGCGTTGAGGCCGTCGGAGGAGGCGGCGACGGTGGCGAGGCTGACGGAGACGGAAGGGGAGGAGTGCTTGGAATCTGGTGGCCTCGCAGGCCTGGGTGGCCTGGGGTGGGACGACACAGAGAGAGGAGAAAATATTGGCTGCCCCTTCTGTAAAAGACAGCACAACAAAAGAAAAGAAAAGAAAACTTGATATCGCGACACGTGTCCCCAATGTGCCAATGTCAGAATTTTTTGAAAACTCCTCTCTTCTCTCTGCACGTTCTTCTCTCTCTTCTCTCTGCTTCCGCTGCACTCTCTCTCAACTGTCGCTCTCTTCGCCGCCCCCTCTCTCTCCCACCGAGCGGAGGCAGAGCCGCGCGCGCGGTTCGTCGGATGAAGGCTCGGTCATGGCTCCACAGGAGAGAAAGAGAGAGGGCACAGCCGGGGTGAGTGATTCGGGGACGGCCAGGGGGCAGCGCTGTGGCTTGTCAGTAGGACATTGGTGCGATGGCGTAGAGTGCGTAGCTTTACTCTAATACCACTTGTAGGGTATGTGGAAGCATTGTAGTGATAATACGAAAGAAATGTAATAGAAAGCTCACGACATTCGTTATACTACATTATGATTATGATAGAAGTATAATACTCAAAATAAACACTCTCACACACAATTATAATATAAATTCTCACACCACATACAAGATACTCACACTCAAGCTAGTTGATACAATCACACACTCAGCTATTCTATCTTTCCCTTCTCAATCATAGAGGAACAACTCGCTCACACAAAGCAACTCTAAGGCTCTCTCTCACTGAGGCCAACTCTTTTCTTCTTTATTCTAGCCCCCATCTTCTTTGTCACCTTAAACTAATGACCTACATCTTTATTTATCAGGATTTCCACGGCCTCTTGAAGCCCAACCGACTTCAATGGGAAAGGATCAGCCGCAACTTTTTCTTCTAGTCAAAGTACAAGTTGGCACTTTGCCTCTCCTCTCTTCTTTCTTTGATAGCTCATGATGCTTCTTCACTATTCTCCATCGTTCTTTTCTTTTTGCTAAGGAATAATTTTATTCTCACTATTTGAACAAGCATAGATCAATATTGTGTTTAAAAGCACATTTGATTACCCTATTCACAAGAAATATTATTGAGTGGGGAAATACTTAGGTGACATTTCTATTATTTTAAAGTGTTGAACACATCAAAGATATGATATCTTCCTAACAAGATATTATCTTCGTCTTTTCCTCATCTTAGCACGATATGATCTTGTTCCCATCTTTGACATAAGATGAATATTACCTGAAGTATATATATATCAATACAAGATGTGATCTAGATCTTTTCCTCATCTTTAGCACAAAATATCATCTTTTCCTCATCTTCAACACAAGATGAATATTACTTGAAATGTATATATAAAAAGATTCTGTAAAATAGTGTAGAGAGAAACAATCAATACGAAAAAGCACTCTTCTTCTCATCTCTACATCCATTTATTTTCCTATTCTTATTATCTGTTAGATCATATCTTCTGTCAAACTTAATGAAAGAGACCAAACCATTTATCTGGGCCACGCAATTTTACTTGAAACCGGATGACTCCTTAATTGGATTTCAGGGTAAAAGCTCTAAATATCGTATGCATTAGCCATCAATTACAAAAAAAAAAAGGAAAAAGAGAGACGTTGAGCAACATTGGTAATTCATGAGTGCTTCTTTAAATACAAATTCAACTTATAATAATTTCCACTCCTTCCAAGAATATCATCAATATTAATTATTCAATTTGATTGATGTGAACGTACGCATGGAGCAAAAGAAACACACGCCATTATGAGCATAATTAAATTTTCTTTATTTCTTAATCAATATTAATTATTCATTCGGTCTTTAGAACGCTCCCAAAAATTCAATCGTTTATTTATTCCTTATTTTCTAGGCTACATCAAGAATGAATTCAATATACCTGTAAAACGAAAAGAATGGAGTTAAGCTTAGTGTCTACTGTTCTCTGGGCACAATTTTCCTCGCGAGCTTCTTGCTTTTCAATCCCAAATAGCTGAAGATTGGTATATCAGGGACCGGGATGCACTTGACGACCCAACCTATAGGCCAAGACATTGCCGCGATCCCGATGCACGCACCCCATTGTCCCCAGCTCAACCGCTCCGTGTCAGCAAACCGCTTCAGGAACTCGACCATTACCACTTGGAGAACCACCGTCACGAAAATGATCCCGAGGAACAGCTTGTTCTTGTGTATGCCCTCGAACACGTTCCTTTTCTCAAGCTTCCTCGCGTTGAACTCATTGAAGATCTGGCACAGGACGAACGCGTTGAATATCAGTGTCCGCTTCACCGCCTCGTCCACACCGAAGATCGATTCGCCCTTGAACTGTAGAGTGAGGAGGACGGCCATTTGGTATGTTGCTTGGGCCACAATGTTCCTCCACATGACGTTGGTTATGAGAGGCTCAGTCCGTCCCACGGGGGCCTTCTCCATGAGCTCCCTCGTGGGCCGCTCCGTGGCCAAGGCGAGGGCGCCAAGTGTGTCCATGATCAGGTTCACCCACAAGAGCTGGACCGCCGTCAGGGGGACGTCGCCGGAAGAGACAGCAGCTACAAAGTTGATCACGAGGGCTGCGACGTTAACCGTGAGCTGGAACTGGATGAACTTCTGGATGTTATTGTAAACGCATCGGCCCCACCGGAGCACTGTCGCCACAGAGGCGAAGTTGTCATCGAGAATTACGATATCCGAGCTCTCTTTGGCGACCTCGGTGCCTTGGATGCCCATGGAAAGCCCTATGTCTGCTTCCTTGAGGGCTGGTGCATCGTTTGTGCCATCCCCTGTGACGGCGACCACATGGCCTTTCTGCTTCAGGCACTCAACCATGAGGAGCTTATCGAAAGGTGAGGATCTCGCCATGACCCGGATTTCCTCGACTCTCTGAAGCCTCTCCTCAGGTGTGTAGCTGCGGAACTCGGCTCCTTCCACGATGGCTCTGCTGAAGGCATCGTCCCCTGGCCTGAGAATCCCGCACTCTGCGGCTATGGCCTTTGCGGTGAAGATGTTGTCTCCAGTGATCATCTTGATGTTCACCCCTGCATCCTGACAAGCTTGGACTGCACTCTTCACGCCGGGACGGCATGGGTCCTTAATACCGACGAGTCCTAGTAATGTGAGGCCATCCTCTTGGATCTTCTTTCCGTCTTCTCTTTCTTTGATTGCTTCCTCGGAGACTTGTTTATGAGCGAAAGCGATGCACCTGAGGCTACTCGCTGCCATCTCCTGAATAATTTGCTCGAATCTCATCCTGTCATCTTTGTCCAAATCTTTAACTCTCCCCGACTTGTCGTAGAAGCTCGAGCACATAGCCAAGACCATCTCTGCCGCTCCTTTCCAGTGCACATGGATTGTGTTGCCTGCGCTCTTTCTTATTAGGACACCGCTTCTCTTTTTCTGTGAGTTGAAGGCTTCAACCTGGATGACTTCACAGCTCTTCTTTGTCGCCTCCATGTCCATGCTCAATTGCGAAACCGCCCAGGAAAGAATAGCTTTCTCAGTGGGACTACCTGAGAACTCATACTCCGATCCCAAAGACGACCTATAGACACTGCCTGTGGTGTTCAAAGCAACCCCATCCTGAATCAGATCCAGGACAAACTTGGAGACAGAGGAGTATGTGTTTTCCGCCACAAGGTCTTGGTCGACCCAGAATTCCGTCACCTTCATTTGGTTCATTGTGAGAGTGCCAGTCTTGTCGGTGCAAATAGTGGTGGCCGACCCCATCGTTTCGCAGGCCGAAAGCTTTCTCACCATCGCCTGATCCGCCATCATCCTCTTCATTGAATAAGCTAGCGTGAGGGTCACTGCGAGTGGCAACCCTTCAGGAATTGCAACCACCACAATTGTCACTGCAGCCGCGATGATGCTCACCACGGAGTTCATGATATCGTTACCTGTAGTTTGGCCTGCAATGAATTCCCGGTTCCTGTTCTCATCCTGTGTGTTTCCCGTGAAATAGCGAATCAGCAGGACCACAAGAACCAGGAAAGCAACCATCAAGCCTACTTTGCCAATTGATGAGGTGAGCTTGTTGAGCCGAGCCTGTAAAGGGGTCTGCTCGCTGTTGTCGCGGCTGATCGAGCTCATCATCTCTCCCCACGTCGTGTTCATGCCGACAGATGTAACCAGCATATTAGCATACCCATCAGCAACCTTTGTTCCGGAGAACAGGAATGGATTCGCCTTGCAGTTCACCTCTACGTGATCACTCTCCCCGGTCATGCTCGACTCATCAACCTAAATTGACAACACAATTGTCGCACATGGTTTAGTGACGCTAGGATGACACGACTGGTTCTAGTCTTAACTTGAAGCGAAGAAAATGAAACATGAACAAATATGAAACAAGAACAAATGGATTACATTTAAACGTAACATTTCCCAGTACAAACAGAGTTTGTTCTACTATGACTAGAACTACGAGTAAAAACCATTACTCGTCCTTTTTGTCATAGAATCAAGATTATGAAAATGACAGACTGCCCTGTCTCAAGCAGAATATGATACGCTTCTACAATTCTTTGGACTCATTACTCAACTAATTACGCAAACTGTGCTCGAACATTGTAATAATAGTACTACATATGCTTCTGGAGGAAACCAACATGAGTTTATATGCAAATCTAATGTATCAAACCAGTACAAATTGTCCTCCATACCTGTAAGGAATGCCCGTCCAGGAACAGCCCATCTGCTGGAACTTGATCGCCAATCTTCAAACAAACGATGTCTCCGACAATGATCTCAAATATGGAAACCTGCTGCCGACGACCCTTCCTTATCACATCAATGAGAATATTACCGCTCACCTGAGACAATTTTTCAAACTGCCGGTTTTGACGGTAATTGCTCCCAGCAGAAACGGCGATCACAAGGAACACTGCGACAAATATGCTACCACCATCATACCAGCCTTCCTTGGCCCCGTTCTCCTTGATCCCGAACCCAAGCGAAAGCCCGGCACAAACTAGAAGAATCATGATTGTGAGGTCCTTGAAAGCCTCAACCACGAAGTGGAAGAAGCCCTTGGCAGGCGGCTTCTTGTATGTGTTGATGCCGAATGCATTTTGCCTGCGACAGACGTCATCTGGGTTGCCATTTATTCCAGCCGAGACATCAGTTTCGAGTGTTGAGGCGACTTTCTCGACCCCACCAAATTCCTGGAGGTGGCCGAGGTCCTTGCCCTTGACCAGCTGGGTGAGCTGTGACTGATCAATGTTGAAGGAGCTGGGATGATCAGAGCCAGGGCTCCGAGCCTGGTCAGGGATCGAAATCGAAGTGAAGGAAGGAGATTTTCGTGGGAAAGACTTGTTGGTTTTCTTTGTGGAGATAGTGAAGGCTCGGGAGCAATATATGGTTGCGAAGGCCTGATGCCATGGCCTGGCAAACTTGCGCATAGCGGGCAAGTCGAGAGAGACCTCATAGCGGACATAGTCGCCACGGAGAATGCTGGTCATGGCTGGGAAGAGACGCACGGGCTCTGGTGATCCTCAAATGAGGAAGGGGTCGCACGGTGCAAATGGCAAGACAAGAGGAAAAGCTGTGATGTTTGTTGGCGTTTGGTTTAGCCGCTCAAAAGTGCAATTCTGGAATCTGCGGATTGATGTTGGGAGCCAAGACCCGTGGATTTTATAATATCCCGAGCTGGAGAGGCTGACGGTCATTTTTGCGAGGGATTAAGCGACCTTTCTCGGTTACGCGGCGCGCCGCCTTTTTTTTTTGGGTCTTTTGTGTCCTCGCTTCTCTTGACGATAACGAAACACGAATTGACTTCTTGCTTTTTCGCAGTAATATATTTTGCGAGTCGTTCATGAGATTTCCAGAGAAATCGAGGGACGTGGGACACCGCAGCTGCCGACGAAAGTGGGAACCCAACCGCCGGTGCTGTTTGTTTTACACGACATGGTGTTTATTCTCGGTTCGTTCGAGGAAAAGGAAGGCCGTGTTCACGCCCCACGCCGTCTTGAGGAACGCGGTGTCTTTGTATTTTCCTTTATTTCCTCGTTCGATCATGTGATCGGTAGATTATAATTATACATATCACTCGCATTCATGCTTTTTTATTTTTTATTTTTATTTTTTGTTCGATTTGGTCGTGAATGATGCCCGCGTTTGTAATGTTGCAATAAAAGATTTTGTTAAGAGGACCTTTCCTCTCTCTCCAATCCGGGATGGAGGAAAGCACGACCGTGTGATGCACGCATGTAATTAGAGGGAAATTATTTCAGCAAGCCGTATTGCGGGAGCCATGCTCGGAATAGTCACTTGACAAGCATAGTAGGCAAATATCGTGATCGGACGGCCTCATCTTGAAGTCAGCACGTGATCATTTGGTGCGAGCGAGGGTCAGCATCATGCACGAGCAATGCTGAAGAGACCAGGATAAATTAGAGTAGATGCAAAGGAGTAATATGCGATTATAGTGAATTCAAATGGGAAGTGGTGGGTGACACGTTTGAGGTTCGATTAAGTTGCACAAAGATGGACCATTTATGATGGTAGTGACCGAGCCATCAGCGCTTTCAATGGCAAGGCCCACCCTCCAAAAGTCAATTGATCCATCGGACTAAGATGGTACAAACAACGAGACAGATCAACGCGGTTAATGAAACAGATATTGCCATGGAAGAATCCAAGGTTATCGTGTACCATGAGGATATCGATTAATGGTACAGATTGTCATGTATCATGAAAATGTGAGGTGAATTAGGGATCATTATGTATCATGATAACACGGATAAACATGAAGATCATTAAAAAGAATCGATAGAGTTAGATCAAGTCGATTCAATCGGAAGGGATCGAAAATTGAGGATCCCACTGCACCAATTAAATCGATAATTCATTTTTGTTTGTTCTTCATTTTGCATAAAGAGCATTGGATACTCCACGTAGGAGTTGCGTGGTTGACGGATCTGTCCTGGTGTATATACCCACACGCCAACGTACATTTTCTCGGATTCTTCTTTCCACAACCACTCTTGACATTTCCCCTCTTTCGTAAAGAAATCGATAAGTGAGAACGGTGAGAGTTTTTTTTTTTCCCTATTCTATTCATACTCTTGACTTTCACTCTCATATTTTTATCATGTCTTCTTGCAAGACATGAGAATCGAAACTTACACCTGAAACTAAATTGTCCTCACCCTAAGCTCCTAACCAACCACCTTTCCATTTCAATGTGAATAGGATGACTATTGGGGTAAACCTCGAGTAGTTAGAATGTGAGAGTTGAGAGATATGAATACTATTATTACTTTCTTTCCTAACGGTACAACTTTGGGGAAAGTTCGGAGAGATTTAGCTAAGGATTTCCATTCATTTTCCTTCCCCTACCATTAGGGTATAGATAGATCAAATTCTGCGTGCACATGTTTAGGAACAGGATCAGATACATCATTTAATGTTGTTCACCAAATGAACAGCTAAACGTTGAAATTATGAGAAGCAAGTGTATAGAACTTACTCGGGGTGGTTCCTTTGGCCAGCCGCACACTCCTTTGTCTACGTCAAGAGTCCATTGATGAGAAGGGGTTAGGGAAAGCTTCTAGTAACAACAACTGTCTTTTTAATTGGTACCGCAAAGGGCCAAAGAAATTTCAAGTTATGAATTAGGTATAGAAAGTGACCAAGAAGCCATCAGTTTCGCTTGGCGGGCCGGAATTTTGGTTCTCTTTTATAGTCACAATTATATGTTGCATGATCCAATATATTTGATATTGTTTAGGAAGTTGCATAATAATCACTAGGAATTAAAAAAAGAAAGAAAAGAAAGTCTCGCAAAAGCTATAGCTGCTTAAGACTTGCTGCAGGAGCAAGTCAGAAAAAATGAAAGATAAAACCATCTAATTTGATTCGTTCTTAATGGCTAAGAGATGATCATCTTAGGATGCTTCTTCTGTCGATGGATGCTCCTATGGTTCATGGTTTCTCTTGACTATATGGCTCATCTGGGCTCATTTCTTAACCAACCTACTCCCTAAGAAGCCCAAAAAAGAGTGCTAGACAGACAAGCTTCCCTCACCAAACTCCCTAAGCAAGGGTAGACCCGAGACCAAAAACTTCTTCCTTATCACTGTTCTCGAGTTTAAGCCCGTGAATGAAATTCGACCCAAGATAAATTGTCATTTCTGGACTCACAGATATGGGTCATGGAAATCCACACTTCTTTTCGGTGTCGTAGGTCCGAATTTGGCGGAGGGTTTCCTTGCTCGTGCGAGAGTGGTCACCTAGCAAAGCAGAAGAGGGAAATAAATACACACAAAATAGAATATTCCACACGTGTGTCGAAGGGGCACTCGGCTGAAGAAAAAAGGCGGAAAGGTCAGCGTGGACTTTGAATGTGATCTTGATGCGGTCAACTCGCATATGTTGTTTGGTTGTTGGAGCTCTTTGAACGACGGTTGATCCAGTAAATGTCTATGGCAATTTGAGTCCATGAGGGGTTGTGGGAGATTACTAGCAAAGTTCAAATTCCAATGAAGTGATTGTAACTTGACTCAAAAGACAAGCCATTGTGGAGATTGTTGAAATTATGCCTCGATATTAAGCTCGAAAAAGTAAACTGGTGTAATTTGAATAATTTCCTAATTTATGATGGTTCCCTATTTTAGTTGTTTCCTCATATGATGAGGTTTTCTAGAAGTTTTCTATTTTGCATCCAAGTCTTGCCTATATTTAGAAGGGTTTTCTTTTTGAAGAGTATCAAAGAGGAGCTTGTGTTTGTGAATTACATCTTGAGTGTTTGAAGCCATGAAAAATATTGTGGTAAGACTTTGTGTAATTCTTTTGTGAGATTGAGATATTATTTTACGAGGAATTGTGACTTATAACAGCTGAATTATGTGTTTATTGAGTATACTTGAGAGTCGTGAAATGTTAAAAATGTTTAAATGACTCGAGAGTTATTTATAATGGAACTCTGTATAGCCCTCCTATGGACATAGGTCACACCGATTGAATTACGTAAATCTGACATCCGATTGATTTCCCAGTGCCATTTAGTTTATTGATCAATCACTTGCTTTCTACATCATTATTATATTTGTAAGGCATGAAGAAAAATTTTCAGCTTAAGAGTTCTTATTTTTCGCATTATCAAATGTTGTGAGTTCATACTAGAGTTACAGCGAAATTAAGGAAGATAGTGGAAAACGCGTTTACACAAAAGCTCGCGATCGTGTTCATTTCATTGGGTTGGGACAAGGAGGCAGCGAAAGTTCAAAAATATGCAGAGATGGGAGACCCACCAATGCTGCGTCATTATGGAAGGTTTTCGTAGATGGAGTATATAATGCTTTCTATGTAAAATAAACATTATAGTTTAATTGGTGCAGCAGAATTTGCACATTGCAAGGTTGTCGTCAACAAAGAGAATATTGCCGTATGATGATTTAGGTTAGGTCAAATTGACGATTCGTACTTACCGTTCATCGTGAGAAACTGGGACTCTATGGACTGGATCAACCTGTAGTTTCTGTGGATCTTTTCATAGTGCTTGTGGGAGAGATTTTCAACGGGAAACTTCTGCAATTCATCAGTGATATGAGGACCACAGATCACTACATATCACAAGAACATGATGTCATTTATGGGTTAACACGCATCATTAGAACACAGGATTGGCGTTAATACTATTCGAAAGAGGTAGGGGATAGACCGAATCATGCGTGAGAAGCCACGTTTTAAACCCATTAAGTAAAGATTAAAAAAAAAGAAAAGAAATACTTCTTCTAGAAATTCATCTCGATCGAGCATCCTGCCGCAACAAATAAGGATTTTTTTTCCTTCTTTTTTTAATAAAAGAGTCGCATGGTTGAGAGATCTTATCCTAATTCAGCACCGTGTTGAACGCATGACCACCGACGTTTTCTTGGATACTTTTCTGTCCACACGTACTTCTGACATTTTACCCCTTTCACACGGAAACGTCAGTATCGATCAATGAGAACGCGAGAGTAGAGAGAAATGCTATCTATTATTCTCTTTCCTGGAAACAGCCTACTTCTTTTCCTGTTTCTTCGACGCGGCATTGGTGGGTCTCCCATGTCTGCATTGGTCCACAATCAGCCGTCGTTTAGCATTGGGGGCACGAGTCTTTCGGGGCAGCTTCCGTGTCCCGCAATAACGCGGTAATCCGGCTGGCCGCTTAACAGCTATATAAATCCATGCGATCGATGGATTGTCACGAACATCGTTCCACAAACTTGAACGATACAAACTTCAAGATTTCTTCTTCTTCTTCTTCTCCTCCTTCTTCTCCTTCTTCTTCTCCTCCTTCTCCTTCTCCTTCTCCTTCTCCTTCTGTGCATCATTTCCCTGTGATGACAAGCATTTTCAGTGGATGATTGAAGGTGGTGAAACATTGAAATTGTTTGAGTGACTTAAGTGCGGTTATAATTTTTATTATATTGTTTAGTGGAATTCTGTATAGTCCTCCCATGGATAGAGGTCAGATCAATTGAATTACGTGAATTTAGTATTTGATTTATTTCCTTATATTATTTATTTTATTGATTGAGCGCTTGCTATTATATATGCAAGGGATTAAGAAAACTTTTCACCTTAAGAGTTCTTGTTTTTCGCATTATTATATGTTGTGAGTTCATATGATGGTTACAGCGAAACAGAGGATGTAGCGGAAAATGTTTATCCCCAAAAGCCCACGATTGAGTACATTTGATGGCCGGCAGGACTAATTTTTAAGGCTAAATGCACCACCAGCTCTTGAATTTTCTTGATCGCAAGGATCCGTTCAAGTTTCTTTCAATAAATTAAGAATTTTTTTGTTGATGTAGACTCCCACGTCAGCTTCTGACAGACGAGCAGCCGACTTGGAATCTCTTTGAATGGAAGAAACAGAAAAAGAAGTCAAGTCCTACCGTAGAAAATACTTTATTTGAATATAGTGATGGTGCAAATAAATCCTGAGCTTCTAAATCCAAATTGAAATATGTGAATGAGAAAGAGAGGAATTTGCTTCCATATTTTTCTCATGGTTTTGGGCTTATATTATGGTCACTCGTCTCAATCCTTATTTTCTCAAAGAATGCTTTCTTCGATTTAGAAAAATTATATCAATTCATTACATACATTCCTTATTTTTCTTGGTAAAAGAAAAACAATCACGTTCCATCAAGAGAAATTCAACACACCAGTATGATAAGAAGAACCCATAAAATCTAATCAGCGTTCCTAAACCTAATAAACTGCTCTCCGTGCACAATTTTCCTCACGGAGCTTCTTCCTTTTCAATCCCAAGTAGCTGTAAGATTGGTGTATCGGGGACCGGAATGCATTTGACGACCCAACCAATAGGCCAAGACATGGCTGCGATCCCGACACATGAACCCCACTGTCCCGCGCTCAACCGATCCATGGCGGCAAACCCCTTCAGGAACTCGACCATCACCACATGTAGGACCACCGTCAAGAAGATGATCCCCAGGAACAGCTTGTTCTCGTGAATGCCCTCGAACATGTTCTTCTCGAGCTTCCTCACGTTGAACTCATTGAAGACCTGGCACAAGACGAACGCATTGAACATCAGCGTCCGTTTCACCGCCTCGTCCACACCGAAGATCAATCCGCCCTTGAACTGTAGAGTGAGGAGGACGGCCACTTGGTAAATTGCTTGCCCCACCAGGTTCCTCCACATTACGTTTGTTATGAGCGGCTCGGTCCGTCCCATGTGGGGCTTTTCCATGAGCTCCCTGGTGGGCTGCTCTGTGGACAGCGCGAAGGCGCCAAGCGTGTCCATGATCAGGTTCACCCATAAGAGCTGGAAGGCTGTCAAAGGGACATCCCCGGAGGAGACTGTGGCCACGAAGTTGATCAAAAGGGCCGTGACGTTCACTGTGAGCTGGAGCTGGATGAACTTCTGGATGTTATCATGTACACATCGACCCCATTGCAACATTTTCTCCACGGAGGTGAAGTCGTCAATGATGATATCCGAGCTCTCTTTGGCGACATCAGTGCCTTGGATGCCTATCGAGACCCCAGTGTCGGCTTCCTTGCGGGCCTGTGCATTGTTCATGCCGTCCCCTATGACAGCGACCACATGGCCTCCCTGCTTCAGCCTCTCAACCATGAGGTGCTTATGGGAAGGCGAGGCGCCTGCCATGACCTGGACTCTCGAAAGCCTCTCCTCAGGCATGTCATTGTTGAGATCAGCTCCTTTCACGATGGCCCCGTTGGAGGCATCGTCGTTGGGCCCGAGAATCCCGCACTCTGTGGCGATGGCCTTAGCGGTAGAGATGTTGTCTCCCGTTATCATCATGATGTTTACTCCCGCGACCTGACAAGCTTGGACCGCACTCTTCACACCGGAACAATACAGTTCCTTTATACCATCTGGTTCTTGGCCGACGAATTTTATCACTTCCATCTGGTTCTTCGTGAGAATGCCCATCTTGTCAGTGCAAATAATGGAGGCTGACCCCATTGTCTCGCAGGCTGAAAGCTTCCTCACCGTCACTCCATCCACCATCATCCTCTTCATCGAATGAACAAGAGTGATTGTTATTGCAAGCGGCAAGCCTTCAGGAATCAGGACCAACGCGATTGCAACTGCAGCTACAATGTTGCCTACCACGGAGTTCATGATATTGTCACCCATCGTTTGGCCTGGAACGAATTCCCGTTTCCTGTGCTCGTCCTGTTTGTTTTCCATGAAATAACAAATTGCCAGGACCACAAGAACCAGACAATTGACCACCAAGCTGACTTTGCTAATCGACAAGGCGAGCTTGTTGACCCGAGCCCAGAAAGGGCTCTGCTTGCTGCTGCCGCAGTTGATTGGACCCATCATCTTGGCCCCCTTCGTGTTCTTCCCGACTGATGTGACCAGCATCGAAGCGGATCCATCAGCGACCTTCGTTCCGAAAAAGAGGAATGGATTCCGATTGCTCCTCTTTAACGCAGTCACTCTCCCCAGTCATGCTTGATTCGTCAATCTAAATTGACATTACAAATGTCGCACATGATTTAACATGAGAATGAGACGATAAGATGCGGCCAAAGAAAATGAAACCTCAATAAATATTAACACGAGAAGAAATGGATTATGTTTAAGTATACTTTTCACAGTAAAATTTTAACAAAGTTTGCTGTCCTACGGCTAGAAGTAAGAATTTAAACCATTACTCATACTTTTTGTCATAGAATCAAGATTATGAAAATGACAAACTGTGCAGTATCAAACTTCTTTGGATTGATTACTTAACTGATTAATCAACCCGGGCTCGAACTTGGGAATACTTAACCTGAGTTACGAATCTAATGCAAACAAACTCGTACAAATTCTCGTCCGTACCTGCAAGGATTGCCCGTCCAACAACAACCCATCCGCCGGGATTTGATTTTCTTCTTTAAATGAACGACTTCTCCGACAAGGATCTCGGATATGGAAACCTGGCACTTCTGACCCTTCCTCATCACATCGACGAGAGTATGACCGCTCGCCACATACGATTTATCAAACAGCCTGCTCTGCCGGTAATTCCTCACGATAGACACCACGATCATGAGGAAAGCTGTGAAGAATGGGTTCCCACCGTTGTACCAGCCTTCCTTGATCTTGTTCTCCTTGATCGGAACCCCAGGCAGAAGCGCAGTGCTGACAAGAAGAGGTATGAGTGTGAGGTCCTTGAAAACCTCGAACACAGAGTGGAAGGAGCCCTTGGCACGCGGCTTGTACGTGTTGACGCCAAATGCCTTCTGCCTGCGAGTGACATCGTCCGGTTCACCGCTAATTCCACGAGAGACGTCTGTTTCAAGCACTGAGGCGACTCCGCTGATGCCGCCATGTTTCTGGAGGGGGCCGTAGTCATTGTCATTGAGCAGATCCGTGAGCTCCGACTGAGTAATCGAGAAGGAGCTGGGTTGATCCGAGCGAGCGCTTGGAGCCTCATTGGGCATTGAAATCGAAATGTGGGAAGGCTTAGGCGGCTGGAGTTGTGACTGTTCAGTCTGGAAGGAGCTGGGTTTATCGGAGGAAACGCTTAGAGCTTGATAGGGAGTTGAAATCGAAGTGTAGGGAGGGCTGAGCGGTCGGAGGTGCGACTGCCCAATCTGGAAGGAGCTGGTTTGATTGGAAGGATCGCTCGGAGCTTGGTCGGGAATTGAATTCGCTGTGCAGGAAGGGTCGAGCGGTCGGAGCTGCGACTGTTCAGTCTCCGAAGAGCTGGTTTGATTGGAGTCATCGCTCTGATCCAGATCATGGATCGAAATCGAAGTGAAGGAAGGAGATTTTCGTGGGAAAGACTTCTTGGTTTTCTTAGTGGAGATAGTGAAGGCTCGGGAGCAATATATGGTTGCGAAGGCCAGATGCCATGGCCTGGCAAACTTGCGCATAGCGGGCAAGTCGAGAGAGACCTCGTAGAGGACATAGTCGCCACTGAGAATGCTCGTCATGGCTGAAATGGGGAAGGGTCGCACGGTGCAAATGGCAAGACGAGAGGAAAAAAAAGCTGTGATGTTGGTGTTGTTTGGTTAAGCCGCAAGACTGTCCTTTTATAACGTCCCGAGCTGGAATGGAGAGGCGTTTACCGTAAAAAAAGCAAAGCGGCTTTTCTCGGCTTGCACTTTGCGCAACTCGGGTCGAGCGACCACCACCTGGGTCGCAAACCCAGCGATGGAGGCGACCCAGGCAACTGTCCACTAGGGCCTCACAAACCTAGGTGATAGAGGCGTCCGCCTAGGTCGTGCGACCCAAGCGACGGCCGTCACCTGAGGGTGCCGGGCTGGTGACTGCCACCTGAGATCGCGCAACCTAAGGCAAGGCTTTTCGGCGGTCAGATTTAGTCATCGGAAGGTGAATTTTAAAAAAAAATAATATTTACAAATTTTTTTTAATAAAAATTTTTGCAAAAGTCCATTGACAAAATGTGGTATTCAATAAATGGGATTTAAGCAAAAATTATTTCACAATGTAAAATTTACCAAATAATATTTGCATTTAAGAAATCATTTTAATCCAAAGATATTTATATCTTCCCAAATGCATTTCCCCAAATTCGAATCAAACGCACCCGTGTTTTTATATTTTGCAAGTTGTTTATCAGATTCGCATATAAGTAGAGGGATGTGGAACGCGGTAACTGCCGACAAGTTTCGCCGAACGTGTTAACCCAACCGCCGCGCTGTTTCTTTTAGACGACATGGTGTTCATTCTCGTTCGTTCGAGGAAAGGGAGGCCATGTTCATCCTTTCAGCCCCCACACCGTCTTGAGGGACACGCGGCATCGTTGTATTTTCCTTTATTCCTCGTTCAATTATGTGATCGGTAGATTATACTTATAAATATCACTCGCATTCATTCATTCTTTTTTCTTTTCTTTTTTTTTGCTTTTTGTTCTGATCCCCGCGTTTGTAGGATTAAAGATTTCGCTAGAAGAACTTTCCTCTCTCTTCAATCCAGGATGGAGAAAAGCACGACCGTGTATCGGGCCTGGCTGAAATTTGCATCAATTTTTATGGCACGTTTGGTTAAAGGATAGGATAAAATGACGAGATAATGAGGTCATAACGAAGCAGACGATAGTAATGTGTTTATTAGGGCTTTGGCACAATGAAATAGCCAATATTTTTTACAAATGATGTTATGATTCTCCTAATGTTTATTAATAATACATTTTCATAATTTCGTACAAACTATCAAATTTCATGAAACGATATTAAATTGGATAGTAGTTAGACAGAAATTATTTCAGCAAGCCGTATTGCTGGACCCACACTCGAGATAGTCACTTGACAAGCATAGTAGGCAAATATCGTGACCGGAAGGTCTTATCTCGAGGTTAATACATGATCATTTGGTGCAAGCGAGGGTCAGCATTGTGCACAAGCAACACTGAAGAGACTAGGATGACTAAGAGTGGACACAAAGGAGTAATACGCCACTATAGCAAATTCAAATGCCAAGTGACAAATGACACATTTGAGATTCAATTAAGTAAAGAGAAATTAGGTGGAAACTAAAGAGAAATTAAGGCCCATAGATCCATGGGAAATTTTTCATTATTCCATGGTTTGGTGAAAACGAAGACGAGAATGATAATTTTCTCTTCTATTCAATATTTGAACATGGGCATATCGAGAATGCATCTAAAATGCACATTTAGTTAGCCCGTTCACAAGGTGTTAATAGTGAACAGAGACATGCTTAGGTGATGGCTCCGTTATTTTGATGAAGGAGACGGTACCATCTAGGCCATGTAATTTCACATGAAATCTAAATGAGTCAGTTTCTTCGATTTCCAAATGTGACAGCCCGGGCGACGGTGCGCGAGGAGGAGGGATGGCGGTGCGTCCGCGCCTCGGTCCTCGGATGTGCGCAAGGGAGGAAGGTCACATGTCTCTTGCCTAGGGGGAGTCCCACATCGCCTAGGGGGGAGTCCTGGGATGGTTTATAAGGCTGGGATCCCTCTTTCCTGAGTAACGCGTTTCACGTACGCTTCCGCTGCGCTGAAAACAAAGCCTTGAGGGGCGAGGAAGGGCCCGTTGAGCGCCTCGCCCAAAGAGGACAATATTGGGCTGGGATGAGGAAGGGCCCGTTGAGCGCCTCTACCCCAGACAACGTGTTTTAAAGCCGTGCGGGTCTCGGCCCAAAGCGGACAATATTACTCAGTGAGCCCCAGATCCTTACAAATGGTATCAAAGCCGACTCCTGACCGCGTGTGGGGCCACAGCGAGGACGCTGTGCCCTAAGGGGGGGAGAATGTGACAGCCCGGGCGACGGTGCGCGAGGAGGAGGGATGGCGGTGCGTCCGCGCCTCGGTCCTTGGACGTGCGCAAGGGAGGAAGGTCACATGTCTCTTGCCTAAGGGGAGTCCCACATCGCCTAGGGGGGAGTCCTGGGATGGTTTATAAGGCTGGGATCCCTCTTCCCTGAGTAACGCGTTTCACGTACGCTTCCGCTGCGCTGAAAACAAAGCCTTGAGGGGCGAGGAAGGGCCCGTTGAGCGCCTCGCCCAAAGAGGACAATATTGGGCTGGGATGAGGAAGGGCCCGTTGAGCGCCTCTACCCCAGACAACGTGTTTTAAAGCCGTGCGGGCCTCGGCCCAAAACGGACAATATTACTCAGCGAGCCCCAGGTCCTTACACCAAAGTTAAAGCTCTGCATTGCATATGCATTGGCCATCATTTGCAAATATATATATATAACCGAGCATATAATTCGCAAGTGTCTTTTTCGACATAGAATTTAAAGCAAAAAGTTTCACTTCATCCAAAGATGTTGACGAGAATAACACCCTGAGGAAGACGGTTGTAGTAAAAGGCAAACAAAAGAACCAAATCAAAGTAAAATACTGTAGTAAATGGTTAAAATGAAATAACCCCAAGCATCTACTGAAACAAAGATTTCTATAAGGTTCGATTACAATATATTAATCTACAAATTTGAACTCACAAATTCGATCAACTATCTTATGTATAATCATTCCAATACTACTAAAAAATATTGAAATAATAAAAATCTACTATCGTTTTACAATATATGTTCATGAAACTTTTCAGTACATGAACTAACGAAATTTATAAATTTAATGATTGCTAATATATATTTATCTAAAACTGATTTAACAAAATGTATCAAAATAGAACCCTTCCTAATATGTATTTTTTGATTAATACGAAACTAATTTTCATACAACAAATGCCTCTTTTCCCTCAAGGAATTAAATCAGATTTATACCTGATAGTCTATTTTTGTGGCTTCATTAAGGTGAACATTATAAGAAAGTTCCAATTTTGCTTCTTGTTTGGAGGTTTCCTATTTCATAGAGACCAAATGGGATGTTGTTTATCGGACGTTTTTCTATCAAGCTACTGCAACATCATCAAGGTATTCGAAACTTGATATCATTGATACATGGTCAATCATCATACTTTCTTCCATCTCGGCTTCAATCAATTGGCCCATTGGTGATGTCCATGTTTATAATGCATCAATGGAGTGGGGACGATACAGATTGAGCAAATTACTTGTTATGTCTTGCTGAAAATTTCTCTGTAGATAACGATTCTCACGATGCATCTTATTAGGGTAATGGTGAAAGCAGCCATGTCGGAGCTATTGTGGCTACAATGAAAACAGACAATGGCTATGTTGTTTCAGGAATTCCAGGTACTCGCTAGGAACTTTTCTTGCAATTGGTGTGAATAGGAGAATGCCTTCGCCTAGGGACATACTTTTCTCCTCCAAAAGAGATGGAATCTTGAAGAGGAGTGAGGAAGCGATGCCATTAAGAGAGCTGGAAAGGAAAGTAAAGAGGGTTTTGAGGGCGCTCTTGGTTCATGGGACTCTCAATTTTTCATTTCAGGGGAAAATGAGCATGAAAATAATTTATTTTCAATTATTTTATTCTCACTATTTGAACAAGTGTTCTTTCTCCTCACAGCAGACATAATTGCCACGGAGAATGCTAGTCATGGTTGGGAAGAGATGCACGGACCCTGGTGACCCTCCAATGAGTTAAGGGTCACACTGTGTAAATGGCAAGATAAGAGGAAAAGCTCTGGCATTATTGGTGTTTTTTTTGGGGGGGTCGATCTTACTCTTCTCCTACTTTAATTACTCAAACTTTTTGTTCAACCTTCTTGCAGGGCGTGGAAGTCGAAATTCACTCATGAAACTAAATTGTCTCTACCTTAACTCTCTGGAGAATGTGAAAATTCGAATTCCTATTTCCCCATTTCTTATATGAAAAGAGTGGTCACTAGAGTTTGCTCCAATGATTTGTTGATATTTGGTTTATCTGCTGAAAAAGTTGCAATGTCCAAATTTTGTGGAGTGCTGTTAGGAGACAAGAAGCATACTTTTTATAACCTCCCCAGGCTGTTTGCGCGAGGAATTAAGCGACTCTTCTCGCTTTTCGCGACGAGCCGTTCTTTTTCCGCTTTTGTTTATTTCGCTTCTCTTGACGATGACGAAACGCGAATTGAGTTCTTAGCTTTTTCCGTGTTATTATATTTTTGGAGAGTCGTTGTCAGATTTTACTGGGCAATTGAGGGACGTGGGACCCGACAGCTGCTGACTGGTTTCCCCGAAAGTGGGAAAGCCCGCGTCCGTCTCCGTTTGTTTGACGTGGATTCAACTAGAAGTCAAAAAAGATGTGGAGATACGAGAGAGACCCCATGCTTTGTGCCGTTTCTTTCAGGCGGGCTTGCACCCGCCGACATAATCAAAGGCATCCGAAACTTTAAGACATCGCGTTATTCTGATTCGTCTGAGGAAAGGAAGCCAAGTTCACCCTTTTCTTAGTCCCCCGTCTGGAAATGGCCGATATCTTTATATTTTCCTTTATTCCTCATTCAATCGTGTGATTCGTAGATTATAAACATAAATATCACTTACATTTATACTTCTTTTTTTCATTTTAATTGTGGATGATATCTGTATTTATAATATGTCGATTAAAGATTTAGCTAGAGGGACTTTCCTCTCTCCACTCCGGGATAGAGAAAAGCACCGCCTTATGTCGCATGTCTTAAAGTGAGCGTCGTATATCAGGCCCAACTAAAACTAGCTCTATAGATATCGAGTCTTATTGCATGCTTGGTTACAAGTAGCCATGTACAAAATAACATGTTTGTTTAGGCTTTGGTATAATGAAATAGCAAAAATTTTGTATGGTTTTCACAAATGATATTCTAATTCTAATAGTGTTTATGAGTGATACAGTTTCATAAATTTGTACAGACTATCAAATTTTATGAAATGATATCAAATTAAATAATAATGAGATGGAAATTATTTCGACAAGCCATATTGCAGGACCCACACTTGGAATAGTCACTTGACAAGCAAGCATAGTAGGCAAATGGAAAAGGCTTAGCTAACCGTCCTCCTCCATCAAATGACAGAGTGACGGTCAGCTAAGGACCACACGAATTTGAATGAATTGACTTTTTCAACCGGTTTCATCTTTTACACTTTTTTATTTTATTTTTTATGTTTTCTTATTGCAAGCTTAAAATGGAGAAGATATTGGGTGAGTGAGATAATCCACGTAGGTGGTGCAGCTCACCATTCAGAGAAGGACACGTGGCGTCCACGTCGGCGGTGGGCCACACATGGGGCGAACCCCTCTCTCCTCTCTCCTCTCTCCTCTGTCTCCTCTGTCAACCGTACATCTCCCTCCTCTCTCTGCTCTCTCTCTCCTTTGCAAAGGGAGAGAGAAAGCTTGACCTCTGCTCCGGCGAGGGGGGACGCAACGGCGGGGAACGAGACGGCGGGGCACTCGGGCACTCCCTGCCTCCGCCTCCTCGAGCCTCCGCCTCCCTCCTCTCTCTCTCTCCTCTGCAAAGGGGAGAGAGAAGCCCGACCTCTGCTCCGGCGAGGGGGGAACGCGACGGCGGGG